>NMRB01000973.1:116110-149976 GCA_002633025.1 Notospermus geniculatus | reverse complement strand
ACATGACATGACATGACATGACATGACATGACATGACATGACACATGACATGACATGACATGACACATGACATGACATGACTTGACGCATGTCATGTCATGTCATGTCATGTCACGACACGACACGACACGACACGACACGACGCATGTCATGTCATGTCATGTCATATGTCATATGTCATGTTTTGATCTCTATCAGTGTACCAGTCTTGTAGAAGAACCTGTACATCGGGAACCATACGACATTTACAATGTCATCTTGTTGAAATTTGATATTTTTATGTACATGTACATGTACTTAAAAAAATATTATCATTTTTTATCATTTTTTTCAAATTTATTTGGTAACATTCATTCCCTCCTGATAAGTTCCCCAGGTGTTTTTTTTTCACTTCAACATCATGATATTCAGCCCCTCCAGATTCCACAGGCCCCTTCCTATAGGCCCTAGACTCTGACCCCCTTGACTCTGACCCCTCCGCAGATTTTGAAGGCCAACTCACCCAGCTGGTTAATCAGGCCCATAGTAACGGTACCCTCTCTGACACCATGGCGGAATATGCAATTCCAAAAAACCATAAACTTGCTAGTTTCTATCTTCTCCCAAAGGTCCATAAGCCCGGGGTCCCAGGTCGTCCAGTAGTTTCTTGTTCAGGTTCTTTGACGGAGAAAGTCTCCGAGATTGTGGACCCATCTTCTTAAGCCCTACCTCCCTTCGGTCACTTCGTATCTTAAGGATACCAATGATTTTCTCAGCAAGGTGCGTGACATTACCACAGGGGGCACTCCTGGTTACCCTGGATGTTGTCAGCTTGTATCCTAGTATCCCACACGACGATGGTTTGAATGCCCTCTCGGCATTCTTGACGAAACAGGGCCTACCAGAGAGTGTGATCAAGGACATATGCACGCTTGCCCATTTTGTCCTATCAAAGAATGCCTTCGAATTCCACATTAAGGTATTACTTACAGATCTCAGGAACTGTACTAAAATGGCCCCGTCATATGCTATCATTTTCATGAACATGCTCGAGTCACAGGTCTTGGCTACATCCCCCTTCAAACCCTACAACTGGCTTAGATTCATAGATGATGTTTTCTCCGTGTGGACCATGGACGCAAGAAACTGGAGGATTTTGTTGACAGGCTCAATGAGTTCCACCCCACCATCAGGTTCACCTGGGATGCATCCCCTTCCTCCCAGAACTTTTTGGATGTGACTGTCAAACTCCGTGACTCAAGGATTGTTACTGACCTCCATGTAAAACCCACAGACACTCACCAATACCTCCACCCAGCTTCGTGTCACCCTGGCCATGTTAAACGTTCCATCCCCTTTTCCCAAGCCCTCCGTATCCTGTCCATCTGCTCAGAACGATCAGCTGCTTTGAAACACATACAGAACTTGGTTGGGTTTCTCACAGACACGGGCCATAACAGACGGAAGGTTACAAAGGAAGTAGAAAGGGCGATCCAACGTCATGACCACCAGGGGGCCCACCCTCCTACGATGACGGAAACAAATACCGGTACCCAGGATGGGAGTACAGACAGAGCTGATTATGGGGCTCGCCACGCCAACCAGAGTGCCAACGGAAGTGGGGTACAGGACAACCAGCAGTCCTCCAAAACCCGCAGCATACCGTTAGTCCTCACTTATCACCCCGGACTGCCAGACATCACTTCTATCACTCGCCGATTCCTACCGATTCTTCATCTGAACACGTCAATGAAGGAATGCTGCCCTGAGCCACCCCTCATTGCATTCCGGAGACCCAAAAACCTTCGTGATGTGCTGGTAAGAGCCAAGGTCTCCACCCAGGATATCCAACGTGCCAAGCCCACCTGTGACCCCTGCTCAGGGAAAGGACCTAAGAAGGGTCGGAAATGTCAACTTTGCGTCTCCTTACCCTCCCAGTCCCACATCACTAGTTCCTCCACGAGAAGGTCCCATCAACTTCGCCTGAGGGGTCCCACAGATTGTGACAGCAAAAATGTTGTCTACTGCATCACCTGTACCAGATGCACACCATCAACCAGTACGTCGGACAGACCATGTGTTTCCGTAAAAGGATGAACAGCCATAAGTCCAATATCAGGTTAGCGAAAGAGGATGATCGTGACTGCTCAATACTCTATGCCCACTTCAAGCTGCCAGGATATTCTGTCAAGGACCTGATGTTCACCATACTGGAGACATGTCCGGATGAGACGACCCTCCTCAAAACAGAGTTACGGTGGATATGGACCATTAAAACCATCACCCCCTCAGGTCTCAACACCAGATGCTGAGTTTCTGATAACCCCATAGCTCCCCTTTACTACTTTAGTGTCAGGAAGTTTGGCGTTTGGTTCCTCTCCCTTTTCTCCCCTTAGTAGGCCTTTATTTTATTTATTTTTTTCCAGTTAGGGGCGAATGTGTCGTACCTTTCTGGTTTAGGTCTTTTCCCTTCCCCTATTCTTTTCATTGGTCAGTGATTTGCTTTTGCCGGTCTCCTAGTCTTTCTTTCTATCTATTCATCTTATTCTGACGCCATACTCTGTTTATTTGTAGGCGCTATTCTATAGCTGCATTTCTCTTCATTCCATGTCATTTTTACAGGTCATACATTATCTTCATGTCACTCTTGCTCATTTTAAATTACACATGTCATAAGTTATTAAACTTTGTTTCAGCCTAATTAGTTTTCTTCTAATTACAGGCACTCTCTTTTTGATTAGGTCTAGCAACCAATTCTTGGGGCTTGGCCTCTATCCATTCCTTAATTGCTGACACATCCTGTTTGCACAGGGTATTTCAGATCTACATTTGGGATTCAGCTCAGTCTTTTCTGAAATCTAGTGTGGAAAAGTGCCAGCCAGAAGAAGACCCCGGTTGGGGTCGAAAATTCGCAAATATTCTGGAAATGGACTTTATATACATTATCATATTGTGTGTCGATGTTTGTGCTCGCCTTCTCTTTGGATCCAGATTCCACAGAATATTTTCAGCCGATTCGATGAGGGAAACATGAGGAACATTTCGTTCTGTTGTCATCTTTTTATTACGAAAACGCGGAAGAGATTTTCAATATTTTTTCTCAGAACGTCTCATTCTCAATCATTTCATCACAACAGTTCCAGTTCTGTTGAAAAAAAACCTAGAAATAAAAAAGTTGACTTTTGGACCTTTTTAAAATTGCTTATATAAGAAAGGGTTAAAATTAGCTTGAGGCAAATACACGAGATATATGACCAAGTAAATATACAGTCCACTCGCGTTATACCGCCCCTCGATATACCGCCACAGACAATTGATTTCATCGGTCGACGGCATTTTAACAGTGCCGACAACAATTCCCTCGTTATCCCGCCACTGGCGGTATAACGAGAGTGGACTGTACCACACAATGTTAAAAACTGCATTCTATTATCTTGGTTATGGTATCCCGCTGACGCTGCGTCTGTCCGGAAGCCTTGGTGCGTTCAGGGCACGGTAGTGAAAACGTACCTTTTCAAGAAATGTCATGTGTATATGAGCGGCGTTTTATTATTATTATTATTGGTTTATCTCGGAGGTCTTTGAAAAACAGGGTATCCATTTACTCATTTGGCGGATTGTACGTGTATTTGATCGGTGTCGAAGACGTAAATATTGTCCTCCTTTTGAAGAAGACACTCTCTCCACTCGCGATCAGTTAAAGTAATTGGCCAGAGGCGTATTTTCTCTGATTTATCTTACGTATTTATCAGTAAATGTGACATATTAGACCAAAAAAAGTCCTGAACACCGACAAATTTCGAAAATGAAGCGTTTTTAAAAGACCGCCTCGAAAAAAACTTCCCATTTGCGCGAGTCCCCGAGAACGTCGATGACGTCACACGAGGGCGACGTCATCGTCGTTGACCCTCGACCACCGTCACGTGCTTTACATCATCACGGATGGCAATAATTTCGCGCCACATTTGGAAGCAGAAATATCATCTGATCCATCTGCCTTCCAACCCTTCATCATCGACTGAAGACACATTGACATACCGGTAGGGCCTACATGAGTTTGAAGAATCTGGAGGCGCGAATTTCGTTTTCAGCCAAACCAATTTGAGCCTGAATAGGCCTACGGCTCTGATGACCCCGAGCCCGAAGGCGAAATAGACTTCGACGTGGTGGACTTTGAACGGCGGCTTCATGATGAATATTGGTGTGTTACGTTTTTAGCTGACAGTCCCCGTCGTGACAATGCCAAAATTAACAGATGGACCGACTCGGACCACATCGGGCGTTCGCCTGTAACTGATGACAATTAGGCCTAGGAGGGCCTACGTAAACTTTCTATAAAAGACGGATCGTGACAGGGTGCAGAGCCAAACACGCAATGTGCATATGAAATGTATTGTATCGCCTATACGACGTCAGTCAAGTGCCCTGTGAATTTCATGATTTTGTAATTTCATTTGGCCCACCCGGACACGCAGCATGTTGGGCATTCACAATTAATTAGGGCCTACTTGACCAGTCAGCAATGGTCCGTCGAACAAACCGCTTCTAGGCATATTAATCGCGAAATCTTTGGGAAATTCATGCAGAGTTCTTACACCAAACTCCGACCGTTAAAAAAAACCCGTAGACAACGCAGTTATAAACCATATTTATCGGAGAAACAACTGATTACAGTGACAAGTGATGATCGCTACGTCTGTCTTATCATACGACTGCTGACGTCCACCACTGTGACGTCGACCGCCCTCGCCCTCGTGTGACGTCATCACGCGGCAGGCGATGGTCCAGAAACGTTGTCCGTTATTCTGCCGGCGCACGAATTTACACATTTTTAAAAGTGGATTCGTTGAAAGCGGCTGATTTATTTCGTGATTGAATAGGGGTATATTGGAAAGTTCATCACTTACAACACTTACATAAGTGTAATTACTGAAAAGTATTCCCCTCTGGCCAATTACTTTAAAACGTGGTCGACTGAATGACACCGCCTAGAGGGTTGCCAGGTGTCCAGAAGGTGTTGGGGGCAATAACACTGCAGCCATTTTCAGCGGTTCTGAAGGATTGTGAAAGGTGACAACAAGGTAGCAACATGGCAGAAACTCGGTGATTCCCGGTTTTGAGAATCGCCGTGAAAATTTCATATATTCTGAAAATCCTGCCGTTCCAAAAACGAGGGGGCGGTCAATGGCGAACACCCTCACGGTGTCTAGACCCGCATATGGACCGTACATGGCCGTGTTAACACCGTACATCACCCTTCTAACACCACGTTTGACCGCATGTTTATCTTGCTGACAACCATCACCACCTATCCACACCGTGTTTTCACCTACTTGTGCCAAACCAAACCGCCGTCATTTTGGGCGATTCAGCACGGTTTTGAACCGTGTTGAACCGCCTTCAGAACCATCCCCGTGTGAGGCCTGCATAAAACAGGCCTCACCACGAGGGCGGTTCTGACATCGATTCAGCACAGTTCAAGACCGTGCTGAACCTCAATGGCACCGCCTAGGCACCGTGAGAGTGTTCGCCACTGACCGCCACCTCGTTTTTGAAACCACAAGATTTTCACGACGGTTCTAAAAACCGGTAATCACTGACTTGCTGCCTCGTTGCTACTGTGTTGTCAACTCTCACAAACATCCATAACCACTACAAGTTCAACGTCCCACAAGCCCGACATCCCACAAGTCCTAAGTACCATAAGGTAAAGGACTAAAGTCCGAAACGAAAACGTAAAATTTTCGTCCATGACGCATGGAACGGCATCAACGATTGGCGAGTTTCTAACACGTGATCAAGGCATACGTTCATGTTACGTTCGGTTTATGAATAGAAGGCGGGGCCAATTACAAGACGTATTCTTCAAAGAAAAGTACTCGCATGCATTGTAACAGCAGTATAAGCCTGACCCACTCGCGGGAGAGTGAGTTTCGTCGCCACAACGTGGGATGAGTTAACACGGAAAGTTATTCAACACCCCACCGCGATTAGATTGGTACCTTTCCTAGCGGAGGATCGTGGTACCAATCGAGTCTGTGACTTGATTGAAGCGCGACTTACGGCCGATTTCACATGTATTTTATTTCTAAAGGAGAGTGCCAACGTGAGATGTAAGAACCCTTGGGGGTTTAATTATAGGGGTAATTATTATCTGACGCTAATTACAGTGTCATTGTTGCTTGATCTTATTTGCAGCAGGAGAAAACCGGAGTTTTTTCATAATGAATCGAGAACCGGCTCTTTCCACAATATTGCGCGAGACCCTTAACCTTGTGACAAGCAATGCATGGGGACATCAGGACGACGGGGCATTAGATTTTATCACACCGGAACTTCACTGGCGACAGGCGCGGAGGTTATCAATGTCCCTGCTCCTCTGACAGCAACTCCATCTCCTCTGCCGATTCACAAGCTAGGGACTTTGGCAACACATCCACTATTTTGTGCAAGAGCCTACATTACAATCGTCATTGTGGGCACTGCACTGAGAAGGACTAATTAGAATTGTTCTGCGAGTTGGTGCCTGGCCTCAGCATACCGGCTCGCATGGAGATACGTGACCTCATACAAAGCTGTCAATGGGCGTGTTACACATTGTTGCTAATTACTAATGAACCAATACAGAAAGGACGTAAGCAAACTGGACCTGACCAGTGGCGCCACATATCAATACGTTTACTCCTCACCAATCATATCACCGGTTACAATGGTGAACCTATCCTTACGTTTTCGTTCGTTCACTTTAGTCCTTTACCTATAAGTCAGAAAGAGACATGTACAGTCCTTCAAAAAGTAAATGGACACAGAAGAAAAATTGAATTTTCTCAAAAACGGCTGGTGATAAATTGATGCTGTTTGCGGCGTTTGAAAGGACATTTAGTTGTGCATCATGATATCTACGACTTGGAAATTTGCAATAATTTCTAATAGTGACTTTGTTGATTTACAAAAGGTCCCAAAATCAACTTTTTGTTGCCAAAATTTTTCATACTTTCTTTAATAGGATGGATCACCATGGTGAAAAACCCACATAAATGTGATGAAAATATCTTGTGTTAATTGGTGGAAAAATAGCATTTTTATGCCAACATTTTCCACCTTGTTTATTGACTTTGGAATTACAGTTGAGAAACCCCTGGTGATCCGCACCACTAGGGCTGGGCGTACTGAATTCGAACATGCTGGTCTACAGGGTGATCGAGAAGCAAAACCTATAGTTAATAGGTTTTTCAGGACGGTAGCCACAGCGTGTTTTTTTCGCTTCATCAAAAAGTATGGAAAATTAATGATACAGTCATTTGAAGTGGATGGAAAGGCAGTCACCTAGAGCATTGCCATTTTCCCGCCTTTTATTAAAATGAGGTTTGATAATGTCATTGGTGCTGTTTGCTAATGATGAGAACATTGATTTCAAATAACTCCCAAAGATAACCTCTTCTTGTCGGACTTACGGGATGTCGGACTTATGGTACTTCGAACTTATGATACCATTCTTTGAACGTCGGACTTACGACACCTTTCTCTGAACGTCGGACTTGTGGGATGTCGGACTTCTGGCGCTTCGGAATTGTGGTGCATTTTTAAAATGATTTTCCATTGTCGGACTTACGATACTTCGTTCTTATGGGATGTCGGATTTGTGGGATGTCGGACTTATGGGGGGACACCAAAAAGATGGCTTCCGTGTTGTTGCCCCCAACACCTTGTGGCCACCTCACAATATCCCCTAGACCGCATGTGGTCCGTACATGACCGTTTTAACACTACGTTTGACCGCAGTTGTACCGCATGTCTAGCTTGTTGATGACAACCGCATCACTACCTTATCCACCCCGTGTTTGACCCACTTGTGCCAAACCAATCCGCTGTCATCGGGCGGTTCAGCACGGTTTTGAACCCTGCTGAACCACTTTCAAAAAGCCGTGTGAGGCCTGCTGTATTTGAATCATCCATGTCCTCACTGACCAGTCGTCGCGACATGAGTTATAAGCCTATTTACCTTTGGAAGATAATAACATCGGATTTCGGGTGGTTCACAGCGATAAACGGATCAATAATGAGTATTATATCTAATATTCTTTCTAAACTCATTGGCAGAACATGATTGTAAAACTGACTCAGTTTTTAGCTCAACTCTCTACCTCAACTTACCATGGCATCTGGGATCTGGCGACGGGACACCTGGGATACCTGCAGGAATTGATAATAGAAGTAATAATACAGAAATTGATACTAATTGGAAACCATCGTAAATCACTGTCATAGTGCTGTTGTATAAGGATTTGTCTGCAGCTGTTATCAATGGGAATATTATTATGGAAGAAATATATCAATGCAGTGTAAATAAATACATACTGGAGTGTAGCTATTACATTTGTTCTTGTGATGGTCCCACTCATCCAGGTCGTACTGCCCATTTGGCGACCAAACTTTTGGACATCCGTTGGATATCGATTGGATATTGAACCTATCCCAATCTACACGCAAATTATTTCGTGTCAAAATCGCCCAACCGTGTGCCATCTGTCCTATTGACTGAAGTTCATGCAACGCTTGAAGTAGTAGTGAGACTATTGAGATGGGTCTTGCTACACTAATGCTGATAGGACTTCATTCAGCTGAGGTGTGAATTAGCATTGTTTGAGGCCTATGTGATACGTATGACAAGGTTCTGGCGGGAGAGGGTTGATACTGATACATATGGCAGAATAAATTCTTAGAAATATTTCTGGGATAAGTTCTATGATATTAAGGTAAGTCATCACAGTCTCTAAAAATAAACTGGAGAGAAAATACTATATCTCGATTAGGAATGATGATACTTACATCTGACCTCCCTGTCGATTTCATCTGTGGAGAAAAGGTTGTAGATATGCATTTCATATTGTATGATTTTTCTCTGTAAAATTAGCTTAATTTTTTTTGTTTCCCTGAATTCCAACCGCCGAGGTAATAATGACCCCTATTGCTACAATATTTATGCTTTCCGGTCACCAAGATTGGAAACCCTATAATCATGATAGTAGTTGGTCATTGCGGTGTCTGTCTGTGTGTCTTGTCGTCTGTCGTTCCGTCTGTCTTTTCGTCTGCGTGTCTGCCCAGCCTGTAACTCATCTGCTGCAACAGCTACAGCCATAAAAATAAGACACACCCAGGTAACTTGATCCTGGCTATATGATGAGCTCATTGTCGGGTCATGGTAATATTGATGTATCAAAGGATACATCAAAGGATCAAGGATATCAAAGGATATCAATGGATTTTGCCTGTCCCTTTCTGTGAAGCGCGGAACTTGGCTCCCAGGCCAGTGACAGTTCTATTGAGTTCCATGCGTATGTTTATATATCCGGGTAACTCATTGCGTTCATCAATTTTCGTCCGATAATCTGAAACAACTGGACAGCTGGTGTTGGAAGAAACATAAAACCGTCACTGCTGAAGGGGTTTTTACTAATGTTCTTTCAGATTTTGTAATGATCTTGATAGTTTCAGGTCAAGGCCAAGTTCAAACTGACCTAAATTGGCTATCCTAATAATTCTAACAGAAGTCCTGTGAGCATCATCAGTCCAAATCATGCACCTCGATTATCCAGCAGGATGCTTCTTTCGTTTATGCACTGATATGTCAGAGGTCAAGGTTAAAACATAGCTGTAATGTTGAAATGGTCAATAATGTTGACAGAAAACTATAGTCCGGCCGCCAAGTACCGAAAATGCGATCTCTTGAGTAACAGGTGGATTTTTGCAGTTTTGACATCTTTGAAACATGCTGATTCGATTTCAGCCGGGTGCCACTCTGGCATCTTTGAGCATTTTAGTGACCTAAAACCAAGTCCAGTATGGCAAGCCGTTTGTACATTAATGACAAAAACTAGGATTTTGTCTCATAAACTGAGTTTTTGTCTCATAAACTGGGTTTTTGTTAACAAAAACTCAGTTTTTGTCACAGAATCTAAGATTTTGTCCCTAAAACTATCATTTTGTCGACAAAAACTCAGTTTATGTCAAAATGCTAGTTATTTTATACAAAAACTCTGTTTTTGAAGCAAAAACCATGATTTTGTTCATAAACTGAGTTTTTGTCGACAAAATCCTAGATTATGTCAAAAACCCAGTTTTTGTCGGACAAAATGGTAGTTTTAGGGACAAAATCTTAGATTTTGTGACAAAAACTGAGTTTTTGTTAACAAAAACTCAGTTTATGAGACAAAAACTCAGTTTATGAGACAAAATCCTAGTTTTTGTCATTAATGTACAAACGGCTTGCCATAGTCCTGTTGAGGAAGATATTTCAATTTTTGCGATAACCATGAAGGTGGGAGGTTAAGGTCCAGCTTATAAGCTTGACCTTAACCTCCCACCTTCAGTCCTACTGCACGTTTACTGCAAATCATGGGTTTCCTCAGCTCTTCTGTTATATTTTAGTCATGTGACCATTTAAGTTGGAATTTCTTTAGTCATTTCCAAGTCATCTTAGTCAAATAAAAGTGTCAACCTATTGTACAGCGAACGATGTAGTGCGCCGCATAAATTATTGATCCATTGCCAGTCACGTGATAAGCTTCTTAAAGCCAGGCGGGGAGACTCCATGACGTTCCTAGCGAGTGGTGTACTACATAGTACATGTGCTTGTTGATGCAGTTCCGACCGGCCATTCCTGCGGGATTTGCGAGGATTTGGAGTTGCGTGGGCCTTGATCACCGGCGTGACGGGCACGTGTGAGGGGTCACTGGAGAGGCTAAATTGGTTCAACTGTAACTTAGGGGTCTTGGGTAAAAATTAGGGTTCGTCATTGTGACGTTTGACGACGACTTTATATTCGTCAGTTAGAATTTATTTTCGTTTTCTGACTAGTTGACGAATGGGCTGTTGAATTCCGACTAGTTGATCTTATGATACAAAAGAACTGAATTAATGAGAACCCCCACGAACGATGTGAGCGCAGGGTCATCTGTGTAGATTTGAATAGACTAACGTACATTTGCACGTGGAACACAATTGTGCTGAAAATTGCTCTGTTATCCTCAGAAATGGAATTCAAAGCATCAAGTTGACAGGTTCATGTACCCCATCACCACAAAAAAAGTTGAAGCGCCTGCCTATTACGTAAAGCCAAAAATTCAGGCAGTGAGAGACATCTGGTGGCAACACGTGAAGTGTATCCCTCAGTAAGTTCATCGTTCGCAGTAAAACCCCTTTATGGTTGATTCCTTTAATGGCATAATGATATTGGCAAATCATCAAAATGATAAACGGCTATAAATTAGCTCATTGCCATTTTTGCTAACAGTTAGTGAATCATAAATAACACCTTTTCGGTTTAAGACTTACTTCCTATGAAAAACACATGATAATATTTGTGCGATAATTTTGAAAATATCAGATTTTGATATTTTCAAATTAGTTATTTTTAGAAACTTCCCTGATGGGCAAAAATTGTCTTATTAGTGAGTGACATGTCAGAACATAACTTAACCATGTTTGTGACAAGTTCATCCCCTGGATACAGAAGGCAGCAGAATATGTTACAATAGGGAAACCCTGTTACCTAGGTGTTTCCAAACTTATGGAGGGCAGTATATGCCGTTGTAATAAAAATATTTTACTTTGAACGATAACTATCGTTGTTGAAATAAAAATCGTATCGTAGAACTACGACTTTTGCCGATCACACTTCGTGTAGCTTCGTTCATCGAAGTAACAGCCGAAAATGAACGAAAATAAATGAACGATAAGCGGAAAATCGCGAACATGCTTTTTATTACAAAAGGCATTTTATTGTAACGATGTGATTTTAATTCAACAAAGTATTTATCATTCAAAGTAAAATATTTTTATTGTAACGGTCGATTATCCTTGTAACGCCTAAAAATTTTATTGCAATTGTATATTATATTTAACGTTGAACGGTGTAACGAATATACTTCGGCCCGCCATAGTCTCTAACTAGGGTTATCACTTTAATAAGTTAGATGCACGTTGAATACATGTATAATGTATAATATATGTACTTACCTAGGGCAGGGTGGGCTGAAAGAAGATGAAATGACTGGTTTAAGTCGAATTACTATAAAAAAAAGTCCTTCATATTGCATTGCTCGGGTTATCGAGTCATCAAGTCAACACCAGTATAAAGAGGAGTCTTGGTGAGGTCACATTAGCTGAACAACCCCTTTGAGATCTTGATCCAGAAATGCCAATATGCATAACATCAGGGCCCGTATGCATAAAGGAGGTGGTAACTATACCCTGGTTTAGCCTATTCTGAGAATTGTTATTCTTCTCTCCGTTGTTTAGAAAATTTGGTATGCATAAAACAAAGTATAACAATTCTGTGTATAACTAAACTAAGCTTAAGCTTATTCCACAGTGTAGCGTTATTCCACGGTATTTGTATGCAAAGCCTGCAGGAAATCTATTATTAGATGATTTGGACCCTTTATGCAAATTAAGTCACAATAGAGTTATACCTGCCAAACAGTCAACACGTGCTCCCAAAGAGGCTGACAGACATGACAGAGAAAACAGCTTATTCCACGGTTTAATGTTATTCCATGGTATGGAGTCTTTTCTCGCAATCGGACTGGTTTCATAAAATACAATGCATGTCGTGTTGGTGATCCTTATCAGGGCTCGGTTTTTCGAAAGTCCCACAGTCTCTATCATGGCGTTAGGTGTTCTTGACATTATCTCCTTCAAGCACTAATCCCAAATCATCGCCACGTTAGGTTTATAGAAGTTTTGAACAACCACGCCAATGGTTGCAATTATTTCAGTCATTTGGATTCAGCAGCTCTTCAACAGAATACAACTTGATGACGCACAGTGTTTCATTCTGCTTTACTCTACTCCTTAAACATACCCCTTGGTAGGTTTAAGTTACACCAGCAAATCTGGCATATTAACACCACAGAATAAGCTATTCCATATTTATGCATTCGACCGCCTATTCCATGAATAGCGTTATACGACAGTTTTGCTTAAACCACCGTTGCATACCGATGGTGGTACAACCGTGAAGTTATACCAGGAATAAGCTATACCTCCCTTAATCCACCTTTATGCATACGGGCCCAGATGTCTACACTCAAAGCCCTATTTTAAGCCATACCTGGCTGTTCTGTTTATAGCCCTCCTGCCATCCGTTCGATGGTGATTATGCGAAACGAAGTTCTATAAATAGGTATTCAGCAGTGGGGGTGAGTGCGTAATGGGAAAAGCCCAGTGGCTCTCAAGCCCACGAAAAAATGGTTCGTAAAATCATTATTTTCTGCTCGATTTGAAAAATTCGAACACGTATTTGATATACCATCGAATTTAACACTCACAAACACTGCACATGTCTTTGTGTTGGATTGTTTTACTTTAGGCAGAGGCATTAATCTGCCTAGATTACAGCAGATTACACAATTTCCTCCATATCTGTTCCCCGATAGAATGCGAAATATCGGGGTTTATTCGGTCTGCGCCTCAAAGGGATGTAAATGTAATGCAAATATTTGGACTAAGCTAAAACTGAGATAATTGGTTCACAAGGACGTGACCCATATTTTCAACACTGTCTGGCAAGTCTGTGTATGTCTGGCAATATTTTCAGCTCTATCTCAGTTGTTTAACCCTTTCGGGACGGATCGCGCCGTTTGGCAAGTTTTGCCTGTACCACACACCCTTGGACTTTGAAACTGACATAGAATCGTAACCAGTGGACCGATTGATGTTCTCTTTGCGTATATTTTAATGCGAGACTAGCCCCCCCCCCCCGAATACGCGAATTTGATCTGTTCGAAGAAACCTTGGTAAAATTGCGTTTAAACGTTTGTCCTGGGGACTAGACTGACTGACTCCAAAGTGCAAATCTGACTTGTTGTGACAAAATGGCCATGTCTCCGGAACGGAAGCAGCTACGACGACGCAACTAGCGCCAAAGAAAGAGGAGAACAAAGTAGCTTCATTGCGACCACTTTCTGACTGGTAGGAGCAAGAGTCATCGAGATATAGACGTTTAAAGATTGGCAACCTGACGAAAACGTAGGCAAAATGCGGCTATTTCCTCAAAACTTGCATCTCCGGCTCTGGCCTGTTTCTCTCACAGACATTTTGGAAGAAGCAAACCTACATGAGGTCGTGGCCCATTTAGTTGCCTCAAGAATGCGTGCCTTGTCACCAGTTTTGGTTGCAAATTTTGGGAGCTGGGCACGTTTTTGTAGAGACATCAGAAATTCATGTTACGAAATGTACACTTTTCAACTTCATCCAGTCCCGAAAGAGGCTTGAAATATTTGGCATGCGTCATATTTTGGTATAGGTTGTTTTATTTGTAATTTTGGTTCCCGAAGCCACCGCTAGGGCTAGAACGCTTCGGCTGTGGCTGCCATCTTTGCATCATAAAACTCGTCGTGGATCTATTTATAGATTATTATGTTGACATCACGGGTTATTTTTAGAATGGGGTATTCGGAGCCACGTGGGTGCTAAATGCCGAATCAGGTGGAATGGCAACACCGAGGAAATTTCTTCACGAGAATGTTTGTATGTGTTGCAGATCTGTAACAAAAGCTCAAAATCGTCGCCGTTTTTTAGACCGGGGGAGAATGAAATTTTACAGGAAAATGGAATCCTACAATGACGTCACCAATAAAATGGCAGCCAGAGCCGAAGCCTACTAGCCCAAGCGTGGCTTCGGAAACCAAAATGTTATATTTGTGTTAGAATTTTTGAAAAAAAATCCTGTGGAGTTTTTCACAGAGTTTTTTTTTGGGGGGGGGGGTGATTTTAGAGGGTATATCAGTTTCTAAACGATAAAATTCTTTTAAGATGGCACAATATGATGTCGGTTGACGAGAATTTATAATTCCTAACAATTTTGCCTATCTGTGATGAATTGGTGAAATGGCTTAAAGGTGCTCTAGTTCGAATTGTAAACATTACGGTGTGCCACCTATTGTCAACTTCTGGTACAAACAAATCAGAAAAAATCGAATTAAATCTCGCCTTTCACAACTTTTTGTTTGTTTTTGAGCGTAAAATCATAAATATATTTCAGTTACAATAATATTTATCAAGATAGATATAAAAATAGATAACAATAACATTAATGTTTTGGTATACACGGTGCTGCCACCTGTCCGAGGAAAAATAACCATTATAATCAACCATGTAATAAACAAACCGTAATGCTTACAATTCGAACTAGAGCACATTTAAGTTGACGTTGACGTGAGACAGATTTCGAGGTTGTCCTGCAACGGGGTCTCTATTTGGCGCGTAGGGCTATTACATGTAAAGGGTTTTTCACATTGTTCTGGCCAAAGGTACTTAGTTGAACCCAGGAATGTGACCTGATCACATTTACCAAAAGATAGTGGTGTTGCACAACACTGGATTGTCCGTAGGGTTGGCGTAATCAATACCTCTTTCACGGTGTGAGCTAAAGCCAGTCAGCCATTGACACTGGGTTCCGAGGGTTGTGAAACATTCTTACTGTGATCACACCATTACATTTTAGTGACAAGGGGTCAGCCACGTACCTTTGGCCAGATCGATCTGAAAAACACTATGGGCCGTATTTTAGAACGTTCCTTAACATTAAGGTCCACCTTAAATCTATTGTTCTCGATGGTTTTACAATAGACTTAAGGCCGACCTTAACGTTCAGGAACGTTCTAAAATACGACGACCCTATACTTTATTCACGGTGAGTGAGTGAAGCGGTTTACTGTTGTATGTACACGTACATACAACGTACAGCAACTCCAAATTGGATTGGCGGAGTAATACATTTAACACCACTGGAAGACAGGCTTATGATAGTCGTTATCAAACTTTCTCAAAAGTTGAAAAGTATTTTTCTCTCAATGATTTGTGTCAAATAGAATATTTAAGTGCCTTTTATTCGATGTTAACTATAATGGTAAATGGAGAAACCGTGTTTTTAATCATCTACTTTTACCATGTAACCCCAACCCCGCGCTGATTGGCCAATTCCAGGCACGTGATCTGATGTTATTGCGCTAATTATGCGGCACTCTCCCGTGGATAGGACTGTTAATCACTGGTCGTTGTGTATACGCCATCGTGTGTAATCAGGCATTACACGGCTGATGAAGCCTGGGGAATGAGGCCGAATGCCACCCTGAGGTCACCTTGTGAACGCTATCGCCGCCAGGCTTGTCGGAGTTTTATCCCACTCGTTAGGCTTAATCTGAACTCCTAAAATCTGCTTCAGATTAGAACGTCATTAAAACTTCCTTACAACCTAGATAAAACCCAGACTGGTTAAAAACCTGAGATTGATGGAATCTGTTCTTGGAAATCCAGGCCAACATTTACATATTTTGTGTATGGTGTAGTGACTGATGACAACATGGCTGCAAGGCAGAACAAAAACCGTAAGTTTTCAGCTCTTCGGGGCGCTACGGCTTGTATTACTGGGATGGCAAACATAGCTACAACCTTAATCCAAACATTTGACCTCTGCACGTTCTCTCCTTGGGACAAAGCTGACTTCACCCAATCCATTTTCCAGTATAATTTTCAAAACTTCAGCTTCCTGCTGGGATTCACGAAACTTTATATAATAGAAATTTTAATACTCAGGTTTTAAAACTTTGGTAAGACAATTTTAAACGGGTTTTAAGATAAAACTTGGAGGAAGGTCAAATACTCGTTTTAGTCTATAAAACCTGACTAAGCCGAATATTTGACCTCACCCATTGTGGATAGAGAGATGTAAGCCTGGCAGAGTACCATAATAACACAAAGTCCGTTTTTACTTTCGGGGATGAGTCAAGTGATATTTGCAGCGTTTCTCTACGTCATAAATGACCCCCATTTTTCGTAAATTCATCAGAACTGATGCCTCTTGCAAACTACAACACCTGAAAAAACATGACGTACCTGAGACCACGCAGACAACAGCGGCAACAAGGAGCACTACGAGAAAGGTCCTCATGGTTGGTTTGTAACTGAAATATATAAGACATCGTAAAAAGAAAACATTCTTAAATTAATAATGATGCTGTTCACCATTCATCGTCATTGATACCTGCTTTCAAACTTTTACAGTATAAGGCTGTTCCACTCTCCAAGACATGCAAGATCGAGGCCCGTATTCCAGAAGCCTCCTTTATTCCAAGGTCCACTATAAGCTTTTGTATTGTCCCCTGCAAACAATAGCTAAGGGTAAACCTTAGAATTAAGGAAGCTTCTAGAATACGGCCCCGAGTATGGGGATGATTGGGCACCAGGTGCTCTTTATTTTCATGCTTGATTTTTTGTTTCCAGATACTTTTCTCTGGCATCGCGAAACCATTCTCCATGAAACCGCGTCAGGGCAGTAGAGTGTTACATTATTTTGTCTAACCTGGTGCACCCACCCAAAAAAAACGAAGATTTAGTCGTATTTTTCTTATTTTTGGAATAAAATGAGCATTTTCTGTGTACCTCTGCGTGTTGCAATACCTGAAGCCTTTTGGGCTGATTTAGTCATCGAATCGTATATGGGAAGACTAGATGTCAAGGATTATCCCTATGATTTTTCGCAAGCATGTAGGCCTAGGCTGCGATTCGGAGTATTTGTGATCGGGGTATTTTCTGGCGCTGACTTGGGTTTACCGTTGTTAGAAGTTTGCCAGTAAGATGGAGATTTTCGGAAACTGTGCAATTCCTGAAAATTTTCACCTGCGAAATCTTCCAGTGTCTGCATAGATGGATATCACCATCAAAAATGTTCAAAATACATGTACATGTACATGTACATGTACATGTACATGTTCAAAATACATGTATTTTGTTTTTTAACTTAAAGAATAAACGGCAACTTTGTTGGGATTTTTGCACTCTGAGATGACCCCCCAAGTCAGCCTATTGATCAGAAAAATCATTATGCCAAATCATGGACAAATGATCTAACTACCATGCATCAAAAATTGGTGAAATAAAATATTGGGGATCACGGAGTAATTTACAAATATCCGGTGGTTAATAACTTCTGACCGACATTGTACATTTGGTGAATAAAAGCCAAAGAAAGAGAAAGCACAAAAATTGGCAGACAAAGGTAGCGATGGCAGGTGTCAAATAATAATATGCAAACCTATCAAAAACCTGGATACAAAAAAATATTTTTATGCGATTATTGTGAAACAAGTTTGGTGAATAAAAGGTGTTGTTTACCTAAGGGAGAGCCTCTGATCGATGGGAAAACAGTAAGGCCTGTGCGTTGATACCTTGGAGCGATTATTATATTGGCCTAAGACATTAACTGTGATATAAAAAGATTTCACTTTCAACTAATTACTTGAAACAACAGAACTTCAAAATACTTTATTTACGAGGTCCGTAGCCGCCCTGTCTATATAGCTCTTTTAAAACAACCAGAGACTCCAACAGAGCAGAGGCCTGATGTTAATGCTTGCTGATATTAGGCCTACAGTATTCAATAACCGAATACAAATCTGCAAAATATTTACCTTTCTTCACGAACGTTCCGGGTAGACTTATCAGGGATTGTTTTTACGAGCTGTTAAATATCGATTCAGCACGAGTCAATGAATAAATGAATAGATAATTAATACCTGGCAGACAAAGGTAGCGATGGCAGCTGTCGATATGCAAACCTATCAAAAACCTGGATACAAAACAATATTTTATGCGATTATTGTGAAACCAGTTGTTGACACTATCATGTACATGTATCATGAATACGAAGTTAATGTCACATTGTAGTCGGTGTCGGAGATAAAATATGTAAGGATGGGGCTGCAAGTATTCTGGTCTCAGTAATGGTAAAAGGTAGTAACATAAAATATACGTAAATGAAAGACATGGTCCTCAAATCTCTCCACCTTTGGTTGTATCTACACCAATGAGGAATCGGAGGAACTAATCCATGACGTGGCGCTGATGAACAACTCAGTCTAAGATATGACGTCGAAAGTGAGGCTAACGTTATTTGCCATTTAATTCTGGAAACTACACCCTATTTCCAGCCCTAATATACCCGAAATAGGCCATTAAATTTCGAATTTTACACGTTTAACATCAAGTATAGGACTGTCTCAATGTATCTGAATGTTTTCAAACGAAAATTCAAGTGGGAACATGTCGAATTTTATCAAAAAAAATTGACTATTTTAGCGTAAAGAACAGATCGAAGAGCAACGTCACTGATTCTGAATGACGCACGACGCAACGACGTGCGACGTCAAAGAGGTTTTCAACGTCGCGGCGCATGCGTTTTTGAGTAAAAACTGAGTTGTTCCCCAGCGCCTCCTTTGGGCACTCCGATTCCCCATTATATTCCCAATCTGACGTCAAAAATCTCATTTGAAGTTGATACATGTACATGCAACACCTACAGACTCTTGTGTCGGCTACCTTTGGCGGCACGAGGTATTCTTTTATACCGTAAAGCGAAATATTTTCGCGTCCTAAATGTTGGCGAATGGCCTAAAAATGCAGCATTCGCGGGGATAAATATTCGCGATTTTCGCGAGAATTTTTCCCCGCGAACATATTTCGCTTTACGGTATATGGGTGTTTATTGCGAATAAATCAATAAGGGATATGGCTCACAAGTAAATGGTACTTAAAATCGCCATACCCAAGAGTGACAAGAAAATAAATGGACAGTAAGATGGCGTGTGGAAGAAAGAAAACGTCCATAACGTGCAAGGTCCAAATTTCACTTTCCTATACATTCGAAAGGATTAGATGAAAGTGATGGCAAAACCGAGTTTCATACCCGACATTCGAATATGTATGCATCGGACGGGTGCGGAGTTGGTACGACATGTTCTAGTGGTTTCTGTATCAGCCGCTAGACGCCATGTTCCCGCAACGTCGCAACGCGGCCAATCTGACGTCAAACTGACGTCAAATGTGGAACACCGCTGTGAAAATGGTTACCGGTATATAAATATTTTTTTTCCAGAATGACAAAAAATGGCCTGTGCTCCACGTCTAAGACGCCTTTGAGGCTGCAACGCAAAGGGACGATAAAGACCGTAAAACCTGAAATATCACACGTGGAATTGAGTAAGCAGAGCGTTCAATTATTATTTGCGGGCATAATTTAAGGTTGGTGTATACATCAGCCTACGCCGTCGCCTGGGTGCTGACTCAAGTAGACCGTGATCGAATCACGCTTTCTGCACATGCATATCTTCCCCAAATGCTGACCCGGGCAGGCTCGAACGAACCGCGACTCGGAGCGTGTATCAAACACACCCGAACAATGGAGAGGTACACCCCTCCATGGTTCGGGTGTTCACATCCCATCATTCTACCCACAGTTATCGACGTTACAATTAATCCACACCTAGGCCTGCTCATATCCCAAGGCGCCCAGAGCCTAAACCAACAATAACTGGCTCCGATACCTCTAGATGACGTATTCATGGAGTGGCAGCAATGTCACAAACCCATAGAACCTCGGATGGCGAGGTTGTCGTGACCTGCACTTCATGTACACCATACACGCTCAGTACATTAAAGTAGTTCCAGGAAGTAAAATCAACACGTGTCATGGAGTACTCTTATCTGTTGAAAATAATATTTTATTTTGTCTCCTTAGTCCACCCTTTTTGATAAAAAAAGGGGTGGACTTAGGAGACAAAACCTCGAACTTTATGATTTGCATGTTGTTTGATCTTCGAAATCTAACACTTCTTGGGAAAATCTTTCGACAACTGGGGCCGGTTGCAAAAAATTTAAAAATCACTGTTAGTTTATCTTGGCGTTAACTTATCCCAAAATGTTAGTTTTGTAAGTTAAAACAAAGTTAAGGATTTAGGCCTAACAGGAAAAGTGAAATTAACAGACTTTTATCCTTTCAACGTTTTGTGCAACCGGCCCCTGGTCTTTTGTTTCAGCTAATTAGCTAATTAGTGCGTTCGAAGACGCGTCTTATTCAATTCCTTTTCTTTTGACTGATAGACCCGCAGGTGCCTCCATTTTTCTCATATAACTTGTTCTTTATTTACAACGTCTGACCACATTCCAGAAATTCACAGCGTCAGCAGGCCCTTAATTCTCCCCGCTTTTTAGCTAACAGTTTTTTAGCAAGAAGTCTCGATTCAGTCGCCACCGCGAACCAGAACGAGGCTGAACGGGCTTCCCCACGCTATAAATAAACTCATGCGTACAGTTCTTACTTGTGGCCAATCAGCGTTGGTATATTTATACATCGGGTCACCCATGAGGCATGAGTTTATTTATAGCGTGGGGAAGCCCTTTTAGCCTCGTTCTGGTTCACGGTTCAAAAGCAAGGATCAAGAGGGGAAAAGTTTGTAATGAAGAGATATTTTTAATTGTTAATATCTTTACATGTAACGGGAAGGTCGATTGACTGGATGAAAACGCTAATTGTGGTGTTACAGACAATTTTCAGCGACGTGGTTGGGCTTTTCCTACAGGCCTTTAGATTCCCCCAAAACGACGCCGTTATACGGTGTCGCCCAAATTCCCACTAACGAATGTCCCCAAAATCGATGTCCCCAAATTCAGCCGCTCCAGAAAACAAAAACTCCATGAAGAAACAAAGTTTTGTCATTAAAGTTTTTCCCGAGAGCTAGAAGTGTAATAAATAGCTCTCCTGCAGTTTTCAAACATGAAGGACTGGATTTTCTTAATTTCTACGACTCTCATAACTACAAAACCCAGTCTCCTTGGTGGCCGATGGCTTCGAGATGGAGATGAATATGCGACGAAATGTCCCCAAAATAAGGTAACAAAAATAGAGGGTGTCTGGACTTCAGGGGAATCTAAAGGCCTGTCCTATCTTGTGTACAAAATGGCGGTGTTTCATTCCTTGTCCGTAATATAAGTGTTGTCAGTTAAGGGTTCCAAAGGGACCCTTCTACTTCAACGATACATACCTGTCGTGCACCATGTCTGGAAAATATGCAAATAATTCAACTGTAATCAAGTTCCTGTGAATAGTGTCACTTCTTACAGCTCCTGTTATTTTTATTATTATTTTTATTTATTTTTCTTATTTTTGGGCGACATTTTGTCATGAATTTATATGAAAACAATATATTATACATGTACATAGTTTATATACGGCCGTTTATGAATTACGACATGTTGTGACTTTCAGATCCAGTGATGATATACATGTACTATTATAGACCGGTGTAGTCTCGCGCAGCCAGCCGTTTTGTTCCGCAGTATTGCTACACAAACATCTGGCACATTTCGCTGTATTTGCTGTGATATAATGCATTGTGGGTAGTGCTGTAGCGGGCCACGTGACATGAAATGGCTTCTTCCATTATTGGATTATATTTCGTTTCACAATCTTCCAAATTTTCTGAATATGGCAATGAATCGATTTGGGAAGTGATCTGGGACAGGACCGGGACAGTATCAACTCATCGGAGTTGAATTTCAGGCTAAAAATGAGAAGAGTTGTGTATTCGTATGGAAGACAAGGTCGAGAAAATCCAACTGACATTGTAAGGTCGTCGCCATGATGAGATCACATGATCACTTTTCTTGTGCAATCAGTAGCCAGACTGTGATTTTCAAATGGTAGAAACTAGAAAATGATTGGTAACGAAACTGGTAATGAGTGATTGCTCTGTGTCTGTTACTAATTAGCCAATGAGCATCCAGACCAGAATGTTGGTCTCCTCGTAACAGAAATTGTGGCATGATGACCCAGACGCTCATCGGATCCCCAGATTCAAAACAGCTGCTGGGTGGCCGAGACTAAGGCCGGTGTCACAAACAAACCGAGGCCAACCAAGCAATCTCAGAACCATTTTTTTCGAATCCCACAAGAGAATATTCTTCCATGAAAAATAATCGTTCATCCAAATTAGTCAAGCCAATCAAAAATTATGTCATTTTTGTGCACCAAAGTCGTACTGGTTCCCTTGTTAGTGAGCCACGTGTTATTACTGGACACAATTCCTAAATTAAAAAAAATAAAAAACACAACTTCTTATTTAATGCAATAGATGCTATTTATCTTGTAAGAAGATCGTATGTCGGGACCCGAGGAAACCTACATCCTGGGGTCGCCTAATTTGACCTGGACATTTTTTGGACACTCTGTATTATCTTTACGCTGAACAGCCCCCTGAATGAAAATCATAGCAGAATATATCTACTCACGACAACCTTTTGACCTATGAAAGTTCTCCTTAATTACGAGGCCTACAGACATCAAAATAATACAATCGAGCAATTTACCGACAAAAAGTTCGGACTAGTGTTGCAGTAAACAGCTGCCCTATCTCCATAAGTCCAGCTGAAAAATTGGGATACTTTACTGAAGCCATGTCAGCGACACACATCCAGGGCAGGTGGATAACTATATCCTGAAACCTTGTCAGAAGAATCGACTTGCAGGTCTCATCACTAGTCCATTCACTTTAAGGCTTAACCTAACTGAATTTCATTGAGGCAAAAGGCCTAATTTTGGACGTCTAAGAGGAGTTCCAGGACATATTAGCCGTGGTTACACTACATAAAATCCCCGGTTTTTTGCGGCCACACCTATGAATTGCCGGTGTAGTAGAATCTCATGTCCCCCGATATGTGATGTCCCCCAACAATACATTTTCGGATTAAGCGGCACCATTGAATTGGACGCTAGAGAAACCAATACCCTTAATCCTGTGGCAAACAATGAATGGGGACATCAGAAAGACGGGGATATCAGATTTCATCACACCTGGCTTCAAAAAACCCGTGTCTGAAAAACACTGGTTTTTGAAACACGGCACGCTCGCCGTGCTTTTCGAAATCCCCGTGTTTCGTCAGTTCTTCACACGGCTACAGATGGCGCAGCGATTAAGTGACCTCGTTTTCGCGCCTCCAACAATGTGTGCCATTACGGAAATGACCGAAGAGTCAGTGCATACAACACACCTGTCGCCGGTGTGACAGGAATCAGCGTCCTAGGAATGCAGATCCGCCAAACAATTAGTCTCGCACCGCCAGACTCTCATCTCGCTCCACTTCCTACGCTTGGATGAGAGTCTGGCCCCAGACGCATTCATTCTGGTTATGCTAACGGTTCCACAGGTGGCGCTCACACACAGTCGTTGATTCAAACGCGCCGTAAGTATTTCTCAGTGTACCGCAATAAAAAAACTGAAACAATGTCTCAAATTAGTCTTATCGAGCTTTATGACACATATTCTTCACATTTTAATAATTTTCTGTATTTTTATCACCGTCCCTGCGACATAATACAAGGAGCTGAATCGATGCTCTGACTAACGCATAGCTCTGTATGAATTTACATCCGGGTATGCATGTCCAGGATCAGGGTGCGGGTACCCGGATGTGATTACGAAAATACTTCGTCTGGGGCTGGTCCCTCCTGGGTGAGCACTACTGCCACCTAGAGGGAACAGCTGGAGCTTTTTTAGAATTAGAATTAGAATTTTTATTTACACTCTAACTGTCAGTTGACAGTACATAGAGGATAGATGTAAGATACAAAAACAGATGAACATTAACATAAAGATAACAAAAATAAACATAACACTTCATTTGGTTAACATGACAGGATTCCAAAATGTTTTACAAAAACAGGTTTCAAAACCTGTCCACAACTTCAGGACTGAGTCACAAAAAAAATTTGGATTCTATCGAATCACAAAACATCAGGAAGGAGGCTATACTCCTTTACACCTTTCCAAAGGAATTTCGCCAACATAATTATCTCATACCTTTTGTTTGAGTTGAAAAGCCTAGTCACACTTAGCTGGTCTACCAAACAGTAGCCCTCTATTGTAAGGTTAGGCCTATTCAAAACACGAAAAAGGCCAGACCCACATAGCTAACCTGCTAATAATGGGCCATTACATTTACATCCCTTAGGCTCCACTGACCCATTGGACCCCTGTGAAACGCGTTTCAGAGGGGTCCGATTTGGAGAGCTGAGATGTTGACTTTGCGTAATCATGTGTAATCCTATTGTTTTCCTTCTCTGCCTGATTTATAACAAAATGGAAAATAGGCTGTTGCCTTGCCGAAAAGTTATGCAGTTGAACAAATAATTCTTTGTTATATCAAAAAACTGCTTTAAATTTTCAAATCCGACGAAAATTAACGATTTTACAATGCTGAATTTGTAGCCTGTTTGGGCCGTTTTTCCGTCAGGGCCGACGCTATAGCATTATTGGCCCTGGTAAGTACGGAGGAGGCCATCACAAGCTACTCAATGTTCCTCACTTGGATGGGGTATTTTACTTGCCCTTGCAAAGACACAAGGTACAAGGCACCTCGGCTTACTGTCCCATGCGACGGACGTGAAGAGCCGGGAATGAAATCCCATATGGCCCGGGCTGAATTCGAACCCGGGACCTGTCGCTTGCTAAGCGGACGTGATAACCACTAGGCTATCAGGCTCCTCCAATTAGGTCAGTGGCTCAGATTAACCAGGTGATGTAAGATTATGTAAAATTAGTCAATGTGGGAAGGTGTATTTCTGCAACATATTCTCTAAGGCTCTGTTTAGCAAATGGCTTTTAGAATTGCTCAAGTGACCGACCAAGTCACCAAATAAAATAAATAATGATGCAACAAATTCAGAGGTTCATGAATTTCATTCATGCGAACCATTACCTAAGGTTACACCTGTTGAAAATACATGTACCCGTGTTTTTCCAGACCCGTGTCAAACCCGTGTGTACGAAAATCGCGGCCAGAGGTCACACCACTACATTGTAGTTAAGAAGCCCGGCGACAGTTGCGCCGCATGCACTGACTCTTCAGTCATTTCTGTATTGGCACAAATTGTTGGAGGCGCGAAAACGACGTCAATTAATGGCTGTGCCATCTGTCGCCGTGCGAAGAACTAACAAAAACACGGGATTTCGAAAAGCACGGCGACATTGCCGTGTTTCGAAAACCCGTGTTTTTCAGACACAGGTTTCTTGAAGCCCGGCAATTCATGACATAGGTGTGACCGCAAAAAACGGGGGATTTTATGTAGTGTAACCACGGCTTATGTTACCTCAGCACTGGGAACTTTAAAAATACGATTCAACAAAGTCAAAGAACATTATCTGACCTAGGCTCATACATTCGTGCTAGGCAAAGACACATGAGACTCATAGGACTTCATAGTAGCTACTACGTGGATCTTCTGGAACCTCAGCCTTCTGCACCATTTCGGATACTTTTTACAAACTCTCTCCAAACCCTATTTTTGTTGGAACCTTACTTTATGGGCCGTATTCTAGAAGGTCCCTTTTTAAGGGGGATGTATAGAGGCCACTGAGTGACAGAATGGAGAAGATGCGGTACTACAGACAGGGCGTCTCACAAAATATTATCATTTTTGATTCCATCTCAAAAAAGCTGTCTATTTTTTTCAACTGAGACGCCTGTCCTGATAAGAAGAAAGTAGGGATATTTTCCTCAAATTACAATGGTTTTGATGCCACGCTTGTAATATTCACAATCACAGTTTATGTGACTTTTAGCAGTTTTACGATTCAGCATCTGCGAGTGGACATTTCCACTGGTCTGACTGCTGCAGTGTTCTATTCTGTTTCGGGAGAGCATTCATCGTCTACACCTGATAGCTTGAATATTTCGACAAATACTGCTGGACCAGTTTTAACACGGTTTGTTCCACAGGAAAGTACATCTTCTTGATCATATTTCTGCATCAAAATTTTGGAAATTTGGAAATATCGTAATTATGCAATATTGTTCATCAGAAAAATCCTAAAAATCAACATTTATATAATGTATTTTTTGTGATTTTTTGAAGCAGTTTTGATAGAGTGGAACTTTCTACCGATTTTTACTTCGTGTCATCAAAATCTGTTTGATTGGTTGCTGAGATATTTGCGATTATCAAAATTTGCCATTCTACCTCAAACATGGCCACCAGGCAGCCATCTTGGAAAATGTTTTTTGGCCCATTTCTCATCAATAACTGCAACCAGAATGTTTTAATCTTGAAGTTTTAGGTATCTCGGTACCCTCTATGCGTATAACGAAGACAATATTGGGCAATATTTATGGGATGTAGGAGGAAACCGCAGCACCCGGAGGAAACCAACGCTGTCGGGGAGAGTCGCCCTCTCTATCACATGAATACCAGGGACATTATTCACAAATCATCCGCTATTACCGGATCCGCAGAAGCCCTTACGGGTGACCTAACAGATCCGTTAGAATTGCGCTGCGCCGTATTCACGAAAGGTTCCGTTAGATATCCGTTAAATTGCGGAGATCCGCTAATGGGGCTATCCAGGGAAAACTACACCACCAGGTGGCTCTCCTGCACTATAAGTCCTAGTGTCACTGTTTGCAACAAGGCAGAGTATGGAAGGTGGACTGTTCAGAAACTTAAAAATAGAGTTATCAACAGAGGAGCGTCACTTACAGGCAGAAAAAGTGATCTAATCATTTTCAACCTCAGATGCCTCCATCATTGACGTAATCGTCATATGAGACTTGATATTTTGTCCACCACACTCTTATCTGATGGCACAAATCGGCTCCTATAACCAGTTAACACCTGGAGCAATAGAAACAAGTTCTACCCTTAGGTTTTTATACCCTAGAAATCAAATGAGCTGATTATTTTTGACCTGAGATGTTTGGGTCATGGTGATATCGACGTTCAATATCACGAAATTTGATATTTTGAGATAACTTGCCACATTGTCAACTGATCAACATGAAACAAGTCTTAATTCATGCCTGCTTATCCAAGGACAGGATGTGGTAAAATTCTCAGCCTCATGTGTCCAGGTGATTGAGATATCATGAGATTTTGATATTTTCAAACTTGATAATTTGCAATATCTCTGCCCGTGGTTGAGGTAGAGACATGATATCACCCATACTTAGGTTATTGAGCATGCCCATTTTGATGTAATGACCTTGATGATCAGGTCAAGGTCAAACTTGATAATTTGGAATGTCTCTGTCTGTGGTAGCAGTAGAGGTTTGATAACACCCATATTTAGGTTATTTAGGATGCCAATTTCGATTATGTAATAACCCTGATGCTCATAGGTCAAGGTCAAGGTCAAACTTCCCAAAGAACAGATAAACAATGAAACTCAATGAACAGAAAGTGGATAGTAAAACTTATAGTACAGCAGAGACCCCTATTATCGAGAGGCTGAAGTATATTCTGGATAGCCCCATTACCGAGCTCCCGTTATTCGGTAAGCCTACAGCTCCTCGCATGTGGTGCCATCAAAGTTAATGGCTAGGTGGAGGATTCGACCGAATGTGCCGAGCCTGAGGCTACGCCGCCCCGAATAAGGAAATTAAAGGGAGGGTATTCCCGACAGTCTTAAAACATTCACAACTTTTCGTACAAGACGATATCGATCGTATACATTCACATTAAAATAGGGCCATGTTGATTTAGAGGAATCAGAGGAATCGGAGGAATCAGAGGAATCAGGCTTGAAAATCCACAAAATCACCGTAAGATAAAATATAAAATTATCAGAATTCTATATAAATATAAATATATATATATATAATATTCTGTATAAATATAAAATACTGTATAATATGACTTATCCGGCCACCACGGCCAACCTGCGAACCACGCGAATTATTGACTATACAGGATCCAGGCCAAGTTATGAAAGGCCTAGTCAGGGTCACACATCACTTGTGAGTTACTTTTCAACGGCAGACCGCAGTTTTATTCCACAGTAGGGCTAGGTTTAATTGACGTCATTTACAAGTCGACAAAAGTGAAACTGACCCTCACCGCGGGATATCCATTACGATGCTCACCAGGCGTAAGACGATTTCCATTGAACTTGTAACCCTGACTAGGCCTTTCATAACTTGGCCTGGATAATCAATACCGTAATTCACGTGGTTCGCAGGTTGGCCGTGGTGGCCGGATAAGTCATATTATACAGTATAAAAAATATATATAGGAGGATATATAGGATATATATTCTTACATATGTATAGTAGGCTCCATGGCAAAACATGCTGTTGGCAATATGGATTGAAAAATCTCACTGCTGATGAAAATACCAAGCCATGAAAAAGAAACAAAAAAAAACATGAAAATGACAAAATCTTCATGTGATACTGGATCACGCTTCCTTTTCAGGATAATGAAGCCTGATGATGAACAATGATTTACAAGAAAAGATTTTTGAAAAATATCAACTGTAAACAGATATTTGATATTACCGAAAAATATCAAAAACTGAAAAAGTGAGACTTTAGATGAGATTCCACTGCGGATGCAAAGCTGTCATCCATGTGTCTCAGCCATGCCAGTTTCATCAAATGAAAGGCCACTGTTATCAAGAAAATTGAACTTTTATAAAAAAATACCCGATTTTTGGGTGATATTTTGATATTCTGATGTTTTCATGATAAATCTACTTTTCCTCAAAACCTTTCGAACCAACAGGTGTATAATAATTTCTCGGTAGTCAGTCATCAATTTTTGATTCCCACATATGGATGCGATACTTTGAGTGTATATAATTAGGCGTTTCATGCTGTACAGCAACATCACTACGACACACTGACTGAATATCTAAACCTGGGATTTTTCCAAATTAATAATCTAGTTAAATGAATGCTGGTATATACCCTACATTTTCAGTCCAAACTTGTATACATGTATACTAAGTACACTAAAGTGGGTAAAAATTAGGCATTCCGTGATCCGGACGCTGTGTTTATGAAAGGGTGTAACTACACACACAAAAAACAACTGCTAAATTCATTATGTTGAGATGCACAGTGAGCCCAACGGAGATCCGCAAGCATTAACGGGAACCCTGGAATTCTCGCAAAGATTCGCTTTTTTACGCACGTGTTCTGCGGATGCATAAATGTACGGATACTTCGTGAATATGGCGCAAACCGTAACGGAGGCTTAACGGATCCGTTAAAGCGTCGGATGGTTTGTGAATAAGGACCCTTGTCCGACCGGGAATCGAATCCGGTCTTATTGTTCAACGAAGTATGAGCATGGCTTAGGCTACCATTCGAATACAACCTTACAGTCGCAGATTATTGTGACTGGGATTTGTAATCCTGGGACTACCATTCCTTTTACACCGTCTCGAACATCCATTTCTCGGTTTGCTGGCAGGCATTGCCAATAAATATCATGTTCTGTCGCATCGAACTGTTCGAAGCAGGTATAAAATGCTAAAGCTATCATGATTATTTTTGCTGCCTTGTTAGATTGCTCAACCGTAACACGTTATTGAGTGGTACGGCCTATCCCATCTCATCACTGAGAAATTGTCATATACACAAAACAAACCGCATCAACGTGTCAAATAACCGCATTTTTTTTCTTGCGGCACTGATTTTCCAATCTGGCTTGATGAGTAGAAACGTGACCGTGCAGTCTGTTGCACACTATCAAGAATTAATAGGTTCGCTTGTAAAATGCATTTATAGTTGAAAGATACGCCCACACCAAACCTTCTAATGTGCAAAAATATGTTTTTTCTCATGCAACATCATATTTCATTCATGTCGACTACCCTCGTAGGCTTCGACGCAAACTCAAGAAGCTATCGTCTTGACCCAAATTCTCGTATTTTTCGTGCATTGAAGTCAATTAAAGATGTTTTTGTTTTTGCAGATTCGCGGTGTAGGCCTACTTTGTTTTTGAAAGTAAGTACCTTTTGAGTAAGATATTCCAAGATACAGAATAGCACAAAATTGACACACAAAATGATAATAAGCAAGAAGTCAATCTCTCCAGAATTCACGAATTTTCGACCCCAACCGGGGTCTTTTTCAAGTGGATCTTTACAATCTGAAACTCTAGAAAAGACTGAGCTGAAACCCGAATGTGGAACTAACCTGTGTAGACAGGATGAGTGAGCAATTAAGGAAAGAATAGTGTCCAAGCACCACGGATGGTTGCTGGACCTAATTAAGAGAGTGGATGTAATTAAGGAAAGAAAAGTGTCCAAGCCCCACGGATGGTTGCTGGACCTAATAAAGAGAGTGGATGTAATTAAGGAGAAACTGATTTAGCTGAAAGAAAAGGGTTTAATAAATATGACATGTGTAATACATAACAAGCACAAAGCGAAAAGATGCACGAAGGTCAACACAAAGTAAAAGAATATAAAGGAAGTCAACTTCCAGATTTGTAGGAAAAAACCAGAATGGATAATGCAAATCACTGAGCAATGAGAAGAATAGGGCGAGGAGGAATAGAGCAAAGGAGGGGGGGGGAGGGAAAAACAAGGCCTAGACCAGAAGGGGAGCCACGTGCCCTCCACAACTGGAAAACCTAAAACGAAATAGGCCTACCAGGGGGAGAGAGTGAGAAGAACACGAATGCCAAACTGCCCTAAAAATAAAGATGGTGAAAGGGATATGGGGTCTCAGAACCTCAGCATCTAGCGTTAAGACCTGAGGGGGTGATGGTTTTAAGGGTCCACATCCATGAAGTGGGCATAGGGTATCGAGCAGTCACGATCATCCTCTTTCCCTAATCTGATGTTGGACTTGTGGTTGTTCATCCTTTTGCGGAAACATGTTGTCTGCCCGACGTACTGATTGATGGTGGTGCATCTGGTACATGTGATGCAGTAGACCACATTTCTGCTGTCACAATCAGCGGGACCCCTCAGGCGGAGTAGATGTGACCTTCCCGTGGAGGAACTAGTGATGTGGGACTGGGAGGGCAAGGAGATGCAAAGTTGACATTTCCGACCTCTCTTTGGTCCTTTCCCTGAGCAAGGGTCACAGGTGGGCTTGGCACGTTGGATCTCCTGTGTGGGGACCTTGGCCCTTACCAGTACATCACGAAGGTTTTTTGGTCTCCGGAATCCAATAAGGGGTGGCTCAGGGCAGCATTCCTTCATTGATGGGTTCAAATGAAGAATAGGAAGGAAACGGCGTGTGATTGCAGTAATGTCTGGCAGTCCAGGGACTGGGTGATAGGTGAGGACTAAGGGGATCTTGCGGGTTTTGGGGGACTGCTGGTTGTCTCGGACCTCACTTCTGTCGACACTCTGGTTAGTCTGGGGATCACCATCATCAGCTCTGTCTCTGTGAGTGTCCGTGGTAAGATATTAGGGAGGTTAAGAAATCAAACGATAAACAACGTTATTTTGGGGTATTCGAAAACCCTGGATACTGGAGACTGGAGAGTGGACAATGGAGAGCGTCATTGTTCTCCGCCACCTGGATCAACATCGCATCTAGGATATTTCAGTAACAGGTACAACTCCAGAAGTGGAGTGCAGAAGGCAGTGCTGTGCTGATCATAGGCCTTTTTGGCGCTGATTTTGATATTTTCTCCGCGCCAAAGGGGCATTTTCTATTTGTTGGAAAAAATAAATTGAAATTGAAATAGGGTGCCTAGAGTGGGCCCAGACTTATTCAAATCAAACTATACGGAAACAGCATTGACATAGACTAAAATGCAGTTCGTATAACATCATTCCCAATTAAGGGCATGATGAGGAAAAATCTAAGCCACCTTGTGGAGATTTTAATTGGGCTTCAATGGGAAAACCTTGTCTTTCTGGCACATTCTGCAGCTGGGCAGACCAGAAGTTGGACGAGCCATGAAGGAATGATTAGTGCGGGATCCATCAGAAACAGGCAAAGGGCTTCTAGTTGTGCCATACGGGGATTGGATGCCAAACTGAGAGGGAACGTTGCGTCCAGATTAATTCGAAAACCCTCTTGTTAAGGTAGGCTTGTCCCCAGTGCTGCATGTGAATCCAGGTGGCGGAGAATAATGACGCTCTCCATTGTCCACTCTCCAGTTTCCAGTATCCAGGGTTTTCGAATACCCGTTATTTTTCGTATTATATATTCATCAGATTTTATGTTAAATTTTCGGTACAAAAATAACGTTGTCGTTAACGCTTACGTTCATCGTTTGGTTTCTACATGTAAACCACCCTGATACCAATCTTCCGCTGCAGAAAATTTCGGCCGATTTTTTGGACAAACCCCAAGAATATGCACTCGTTTGCCTCCTTACAGGATTTTCATCTGGAACTTTTCGTTGTTGTTGTTAGGAGTCGTCGAAATCGTTCCCATGTTGAAAAGTTCAGTTGGTCCACTTGGCCGGCCGGCCGGCTGCACGAGGGGCCATTATGTGCCCCGAAAATCCCATATATCATCAGTTATTTCTATTTTTAGCTCACCTCTGTGAGGTGAGCTTCTCCCATGGTGTGTCGTCCGTCGGCGTCCGGCGTCGTCCGTCGTCGTTAACAGGGGTGGCACGTTTCTAAACCGCTTGGGTTACAAACTTGAAATTTGGTGTACAGGTACCCTATGGTAAAAACTATCTCTGGACCGAAACTGAGCGCTGCTGCTTGTACACTCTGGCCTGTAGGGGGCGCTTTGTGAAAACCTTCTTTCGGCCGTATCTCCTGAACGCTGTTAGCTAGAACCACGAAACTTTTATGGTGGGTTCCTCTGATGAGACCTCATCACATAAATCCCGGGTTTTTGATTTGACCTACTTTTCAAGGTCACAGAGATCAATGTTCAAAATTCACTGTTTGGTGGCACGTTTCATGGCTATTTGACATAGAGTGTTGTGATTTGGTGTGAAGATATAGCTAGGCACCCTGCACGAATGCACCAAATTTCAACTCGATCGGACTTCAAATATGGCTGCCAGGAAGCCATCTTGAAAAATGGACTTTGACCCACATTTTATAAAAAAGAGTAGGTAGGATGTTTTAACGTTGTCAAAATATGTATCTAGGTACCATATAAATATATGGTAAATTTCAGTCAGATTCGACGTCAAATATGGCCGCCAGGGAGCCATCTTGAAAAATGGACTTCGACCCACACCTCATAAATAGTGGGAGCTAGGATGCTTTAACCGTGCCTAAATATGTGTCTTGGTACCGTCTACTTATATGCCAAATTTCGGTTCGATTGGACTTCAA
>NMRB01000973.1:96220-115278 GCA_002633025.1 Notospermus geniculatus | reverse complement strand
GTCGCATGATATTTGCTGATATCGTGGTGAGATTTGATATTCAAATTTGATAACATGACATAAGTCAGAATCTGGTGATGGTAGAGACCTAAAACCTTCACCTACACCTAGGTTATCAAGGATGAGCTTTCAGATTACGCAATGACCTTGAAGGTCAGAGGTCAAGGTCAAGGTCAAACAGTTCTTACGCGCAAATCTCCTCGGAATTTCAGGAAAAAACGAATTAGAAGGCTGCATTTACCATCCCCGATAGGTTTAATCAGGGAACCTGTTCCAGTTATACAATACTTCTCAAGGTCAGAGGTCAAGGTCACAGCCAACATCACAAATAACATGAGACAGAATCTGGTGATGGTGGAAGCCTAAAACCTTCATCTACACCTAGGTTATGAAGGATGAGCTTTCAGATTACACAATGACCTTGAAGGTCAGAGGTCAAGGTCAAGGTCAAACAGTTCTAAAGTGCAAATCTACTCAGAATTTCAGTGGAAAACTAATTAGAAGCCTGCATTAACCATCCCCTAATATTTAATCAAGGATCCCTGTTCCAGTTACGCAATACTTCTCAAGGTCAGAGGTCAAGGTCACAGATAACTAGCTCTAGAGTAGTAAACCTCTCATCGGAAACCATTGACATCGCTCCGATGTCCTTCTCTTGTTGTATTCAGAAATTGTACTCCTTCTGGGTGCCATCACCTGAGTTTATGTCATTGACTGATAATACTGATCAGACCATAAAAATACTTCTTGGTGTGCTCAGTTTTATCTTTATCTGTACTGATCCTTCAACATTCACCATGAGAGTCATAGTTTCACACTTAACCATGAAGACTTGTCACAGAGGTGAGCACAATGGCCCTGGCCATTTCATTTATACGGGACTCTCTCAATTCGTGGCATCACAAATCATGTGATCACGTACACGTGGCTTTGTTTACATAATCTGACATCCATCCAGCCAAGTGAAAAACACACAACAGGGTTTATAAATGAGTGGAAATCAACACTTCACTGCATGCTCTGTGCATGTATGTAATCACCATCTGCCTGTGTGGTCATCACCTCATATCATGAACAAGATATTTCGTTTTAAAATTGGACTTTAATAAGACTTTATTTCAATCAATCAGCGACGAGTGGAATATTCAGTGCAGCGTTCCTGTCAGTATGGCGGTTCTTGCGAAAATACAGTGAGTACTGGTGGTTGTTAGAATTTTCTAAGTCCAGATCAATGGGGCCCACAAAATGAGAGTTGGCCTAGGAATGAACCCCAGTTTACAATAACAAGTGAAGCATAGGCCTATCAGAAAATGAGCACACCTTTTAGCATTGTTGTGCACAGTGGTTCAATGATCAGGCTCATGAAATAAGGTATGTCAGTTTCAATAGTTTTTCATGGTGTTCTGGCTAGGACATTAACCCTAACACAGGTCAGATTGTAGATAATCCATGTCGCAGTTAATACCTAACGATGTTAGGGAAAATTGGTTTACTTTCCATGACCCTAGCAAGATCACAAGTGACCGATCACGTGACGACCATTTCCTTCCATTCAATTTCGAGACGTCGGGCTGGCCGGTTGTTTCGGTGTTGTCTCCTGCTCTTTGGTAAGTTTGTCGCACTTCCCGATTTTTCGATTTTATGAGGTGGAATATGAAGGGAAATGTTGGAAAATGAATGAGGAATATTATGAGGAAAATGAGATATATGAGGGAAATGAGTAATATGAGGAAAAAGAGAAACATGAGGAAAATGAAAGATATGAGGAAAAAGAGGAATGCGAGGAAAATGAGAGATATGAGGGAAATGAGAAATATGAGGAAAATGCTGGTTTGAAAAAGGTGGAATGAAATTTGAGATGATAAAAGAGGTTTAGACAGGTGTGGCATGAGGTTGATATGTGCTGGGTAGAGATTGACGGGAAGGGGACAAAGTTGGTGGAAGCGGGTAGGGGATATGTTTTAGGTGTTGGAGCTGCAAGTAAATGGTTTGGCGTAGCGTGGCAGGCTGGCTCCTGTGGGAAATTATTTAGGTGTGTTTAATGATTCCATTGAAGGATTTTACGGCGGCCGCTTCTGTTCTAAGTTTTGCCACGCACACCCGGGCTTGCATGCACAAGCGCTCTCATGTATTATACTGTATGTGTTTGGTTCATGTATGTTGTGTAAACACAGGCCAGGTTTATTACTAGGGTGGCCTTTGGATCAGTTTCTTTTTATGCCATTATCCATGTGCTGATTGCTATGTGCTAATTCTTGGTTTTATTTTGCAGCGTGGTTGTCGTGTCTCCCTTACGTCTCGAACATGAGCCACTCATTGAAAGGGGTTAGCCTGTTCCTTGTTAAGAAAGTTGGGAAATGTGACCGTCTAATGTTAGGAATCTGCAAAGTTTTCAACAGATGATGCCGTTGGAATCGGATACAGAAGATGAATAATTGGCGAATTCCTTTAGCTTTCCGTTTCCTCGAGTGATAAGGCTGTTTGGGAGAGTTCCCTTGATTCACACCCGGGGGTCCTTTGCCCTTGGTGAGAGTTTCTCTTACTTGGGTGTGGGTCGGGGGGCTTCTCGCGCTAGTGTCTCTCTTTCCGGGGTAGTCCGTCGTTGCGTCTCCCGGTGACAGAATGGGAGTAGAGGTGAAGCTTCGGGCCTTTTTCTATTATTTCGGAAGAAATGGGTGACGCGGCGGTGGGCTGCCCGGGGGGAGGCGCTGGTTTGGGGCCCTTCGGCCCACGTACCCGGTGGTGCCTTGTGTGGATGTGATTGGTAGAAACGTTCCCTTTGACACTGCTAGTTCGCTTTCGCGTGATCTAAATTTAGATGTGTATGGTGTGGTTAAAATGGTTGTAGTTCATTCTGTGGTAAATGTGCGTTTGCGGTTTTCTGGTAAATGTACTTCGGATGTGGGAAAATAAAGTTATGTTTCTACATGTATGTTCAGTGTGCCGTTTTGAATTTTATTGGATTTGCATTTTATTATGTTTGAATTATATTAGTGTTTTCCTCTATTTTATTAGTTTAGGGAGTTTTAGGGAGTATTGGGAGTATTGGGGGTATTGGGGGAGATATTTGGGGGCATCGCATGCAAAGGGTTGTGGTTCGGCTCGGAGGAGGACTAGACGAATGCCCCGTTTCTCCCCAGTACTGTATCGTCCGGAGAAATGGGAGGAACGTGATGTCACTCGGGAACGGAGTAATCCCAGGTTGTGCTCCGTCAAGTGGTAAATACTGTGGTTTGTGGTTTAATCGTGTTCACTTTCATTTATGGTGTCTGTTGCACAGGTGTGACATTTTGCCTTGTTGAAGTAAGGTTGACTTCGACTATAGTTATTGAAAAGAGGTTACTATTGTTGCACGCCAAGGCCGTTAAGAATGATTTCAGGGTCCACAGCCCTATTCATGGAACTCCCTGAATCATTGAACAATACCACCAGACCCCGGTAATTTACTTCTTTCAAAGGGCTTGGCATACCCTGTTGTGGTCCTAAAATGCATAGTATAATGAGGAAAACCTGGTGTGAGTAAATCATGCCAGACCACCAGTAAATCAAGTACTCACTAAACCCCGGGGCAAGTCAAGAACGCACACCAACATCAAAGAGGCCTAAGACAAACAGCCTGTCAAGCAGCCATGTGCCTGTGATTAATCGGGTCACATAGTTCACTGGGAGATTGGATATCTCTGCTGCTGGAGAGTTGTCTCCAACCAAGTCAAGTATAGTCTGTTCCAAACTCTAAACGTTTAGTCTGCTCGCTTTGTATGGACTGTACATAAATTGTTGGCTTTATTTGGATAAGATGTCAGTATTTTAGGAAAAGAGAATAGGTGTTGTTGGTATTTTTACTTCACTCTGATAGCTTGGGTTACTTGATAATGACAAATGACAGATGTTTCCAAGAATGTTTGTCACTTTGATACCATGAGGTCAGGCAAGTGGAATGGATTCAATGTTTAACATCCAGAAAGATACTGGTACTTGATTGAATTTTGTCAGTTTTTTGCTTGTGAAGCAAGACACTGAAATTCACCCTTTTGGGATAAGAACCAGTTAACTCATAGGCCTACTTTAAGCTGGTGTGGCTAGGAAGAGGCCTATGTGAACTGAGGTAAGCTGATTCCCAGCTATTGCTCCGTGTCTTGATGCTGACCATGCCATATTCAACAAGGATATCAGTCCAAGAAGATGAAGTGAGTCCAAGACTGATGATGATGTGGAGGATATGGATTTTGAAGCAGGAGTGGAGCCACTGTGAATCAGACATAACATTTCTATACGTCAAAATCAATTCATTATTCAAAATTTAAAAATATTAGGTCTTCATGGAATTTAAGGCCTATTATATGACATCAATTTCATTAAAACAGCATTGGATACTCCGTCCATTTTTTTAGGTAAGGCTCTAGTACATTTCCACATGATGTGTCAAACTACGGCATGGAGAAAACGCGGAATTCCACGGAAATCCGCCAAGAATCCGAAACTGTAATTATAGCTTTAACAATGGAATAAACTATACACTGGCCTTAACACATGTAGTATATAATAATAATGAAATAACAAGGCCAAGCAAAGCAGTTGGAATGCAGCCACAGTGGGATTGTTTCTGTAGCCCAACCACATTGCTACCTCATATCTCGGCTAGTGCTAAAATGATCAGAGATAAGGGGAGGGGATGGGAGGGGATGATCCACGTGACAAGTTTCACACCAGTTAATGGTATTTTATAAACTGCAGACCACCAAATTATGTCTAGCGGAATTCCGTGGAATTCCGCGTTTTCTCCATGCCGGTCAAACTAGGACAAACCCATTAAGTGCTGGTAAACAGTGAGGTATCAGGTTTTACCAGAGTCGGCATCCGTGTGCGTTCTTGACTTGCCCCAGACTTTAGGGCCAAAAGGGTGAATGTCGTCCAACCTGGGTATTTCTAAATGGCACCCAGGTAGTACTGCGTACCCTTTAGGAACCTAAAGGATACCCAGTTTGAAATTCCCGCCTGGCGAGATACCTGGAATCCAGTGTATGCCGGTGTAACGTTTTTCAGTGAGGCCCGTGAGCCAGTGTGACAATACAATAGATTGACGGAATAAGCGGCGACTGGACAATGGGCGACACACAGTGAAACAGCGAGTTCGTTTCCCAGTGTGTTCCGAACAATGGGAATCACACAGAAAAACGGCCACACTGAAAAACGTTACACCTGATCGAGACTTTAGATCGAGGAGGGTTCGGTTATTTTTCCCCTTGTAAAAGCGAAACAACCGACCTCCACCTTCCTCGGGCCAGTTCAGTTCGCCGCGTGAGTCTCGGGAAGGTGGAGGTAGGTGGAGATAGGTTCAGGCTGGTTATTCTCTCGTGTAAAAGCGAACCGACCTCCACCGGCCTCGTGCGGGACTGAGCACGGTACATGAATGGCATCACTGGCGCATTTGGTGTAAGGTACCTGTGAAGAAATCACGCACGAGATTTCTCAAGCACTGTTCATGTTGTTAGTAGCATAGTTTTTCGATTTTTAGTGATTATTTTTGAGATATTTCTTACTTGTGATAACTGTAAATGTTGATACACGCCATCTAATGGCACGCATTTGAACGAATCGACCTCGAACTAGATCGAGGCGGGTTACTGAACCCGCACCGTGTAAAAGCGATCAATCTATCCTGAACCGAACCCGCCCGAGGAGGGTGGAGGTAGGTTTCCTCGAACCAGCACCGTGTAAAAAGGCCTACTGTATCCTGCCAACTTTGTACGAAAATTGATCAAATTGCTCGGATGTTTATATTTGAATTAATCTTTTTCACACCGGGTTAGTTGTTTAGTGCATGTTCCTGGTTATCCAGTGGTATATAGAATGTCCCGATGGACTGAATGGATGCGGAAATCCGGTGATTAAAAAAAAACGTTCCGAACTTTAAGGGTTAATAAATTTCTCTGTAATTAACGTATGACATTGCCACTTGTTTGGGACCAAGAAACACACAATCTCAGTTAATTCGCTAAATTTCATTTATCTAGCTGGCACACTTCCTGAATTATGACAAAAAGTATCACACTGTCTGAAAAAAGGCAATATCCAAAGTAAAACGAAAAAAGTCATTTAGATTGGCATTTTGTCATAGTTTGGCCCTCCATTTTGTTGAAAAACGGCCCTCACACGCTTTTCCCATGATGCTACATGTTTCTAAATGCCGGTACGATGCCCTACCCTCTCCCGTACGATACGCACCCGCCCATGACCACCCTTTTCCTACAAAAGACAGGGCTAGGTCCACTCACCAAATTTTCAGAGTCCTGTGTTCTAAAAATGTCAAATAATTTTGAAATGCCCTGGCCATTTTGAACTACAGCTGCACCAAATGTACCAGATGGACAGTGGAAAAACAAAAATGTGGAGTTTGTCACCAGCTGATGCCCTAATTAGCTAAAACAATGGTGCACCTTTCGGTACATAAGGTGGCTTTATCACAAAAAACAACGAGTTTATTTCCTGCGTACTTGTAACCTGAGGTTTGTATCTACACGTTGATGAAGTTAGAATTTCAAAATTTGTTTTGAAAACTGATGAAAACTCTTATTTTTCTCAATATAATTTTCAGCTTGAATGTCAGTCCTAAGCAAAGGGTTTCTAGACTAAACCCTCTGAACTCAATGCACTGCATACTGGTAGGCCCACTCCTATTCAGAATGTACAGTGGCATTATGATGTAAGCCTCCCTGGCATACCTGACATTTGAATAGAATTACAGGACTGCTTGGTTCCACAATACAAGCCCATTGAGTTACCATACTCAGTCAATTGTTGTTATTGCTCATGTCTGGAATGGTCAAACCTCCAATAAAGGGCATAGCTTGAGAAAATTTTCACAAAAATGAGATTTTCTCAACAATGAAAACGAATTTTGGAATTCTGACTTCATTAACGTGCAGATACAAACCAAAGTTACTGGTATACAGAAGATAGTCTCTTGATTCTTTGTAATAAGGCGGCATTATGTACCGAGAGCTGTACCCTTTGTTTCAGCTAATGAGTGGATCGACCACCAACTAATTTGTCGTTTTAGTTGTTACACTGTCCGTCTGATAATTTAGGTGTAGATACAAAGTAAAAAGACTGTAGTGTTTTAAAGATATTTGACATTTCAGAAAAGTGGGCTTGGAAAATTTGGTGAGTGGGCCTAGCCCTTAATCAAATCCAGTGTGGCTATTCAAATCTTGGGATACGCTGGGGAAGAAGTTCCGGTACGTCACACTCGAGCAGACGACGCATCAGAAAATCGTCGCTTATTCATTCAGTTTAAAATGTTCTCAACTTTTAATAACCTCACATAACAATGTCGAGTTATGCCCCTTCCATTATGATTGCCTTTATCGCGAAATTATTGCATATTCGGGTCTATTTCACACGAAATACACGCATAACCCCATGTTCACATGCATTTTGCCATTTTGCAAGGGTTAGTCGTGGATCAGGGACGGATTCCTTCAGCATGGCATCAGCACGGTAAATTCACATTGTTTTTCAATCATTTCCATGCGTCGAAGTATGTCCAGTGTGGAGAAATATCAAGAAATGTACCCACCTGGAGTACGCTGGGGCAGACCACCGAATTTTCACGGTGTACGCTGGGGCAGACGGTATAGTATTGAATACAATACATGTGCGTGCATATCAGCACCACGCAGGGTGCATAGTCACCGTGGCCGAGTGGCAGCCTGCCCATAGTGCAGAAGGTCACGGGTTCGATACGCGGGGCGTATAAATTTTCTTTGCCTTGAGTTATTGTTTTTTGTTGTTGTTGTTCTTTCACCTTTCTGTTTTTTTTCATCGTGATCGCCAGCTATTGCGTGGTCGCCGTCGATTTTTCGTGGGGTTGGGCAGGGCGTGAAATTCGTGTGCAGTGAGTTACCAGTTACAGTCATCACTTCCTCCACATTCCTCCCTTCTCCCCAACCATGCTTGTTCGATATAGCGAACCCCTGTAGCCACCAGGCTTGTTCCAATTTTCATCGCTTGTTTGTGCGACCCTTGAATATGATCAACAATGCCAGTGCTTCGATGTGCCTTGAATGAACAAACATTTCACCGTTTGAGTGAATTTATAACGGACAATGTCCGATCGTTGTTCCAGTCATATTGGAAAAGGAGAACCAATGGCTCTACAAATTTCGAATTTTTTATGAGTTTTAATTATCAAATGTGGATTTTCCAACAACGAATGTGTGCATAAGTACTCAGAGGAGCGTAACTAACTGTGATGAACTGGTAGCGTAAGATTTTTTAGCCGGTTTTTGAGAACGAAATTTGCCGTCGGCCCGCGGTAGCCACCTTCATCGGCTCAATCCAGCACAGTGCAGTGCAGTGCATTGCAGTGTACAGTGCAGTGTAGTGTTACAGTAATTGTGTGACTAGGCTCTGTGTACAACCATGTCCGATCCAAGCACTGAGGGCGATGGTGGTCAGGTGGACAATAGGCCAGGCACTGGTGTTGATCAACCGCAATCTGGTAATCCTACGCTGATTAAACGGCTGAACGAATTGGACAGGGTTAGTAGTGAGAATGTGCCCTCTGTTTTCTTGAACTCTATACAACACATCTACCAATATAATCAACAAGATATAGAGGACATGCTTGATAGGCAGACGAGGGATACCCTAATGGCGCTCCATAAGAAACTTTTTGAGCAGCTACTGGTCACTTTTCCTGCACACAAGGATAAGAAATGTCTCAACAGGCAGGTTAAGCGTACTTTGATTCAGGATATATGTGTGATGGGATACTGTATAGTGAACGAGAAGGAGACGAGATCTCTTGAGAAAGTTTTTGTGAAAAGTCAAGTAGCTAGTACTGAGGATCTGTCCCCGGCAGCTGATCCTGAGGAGGAATTAGCTAAGTTGATAAAAGTTGTCTCCGATCTCACGATCCGGCTTGAGAAAGTGGAAAAGGAGTTAGCTAAGGTGAAGGGTGAAAATGCCTCCCTGACTGACGCTCTTGGCCTGCCCAGTCGTGATAGTTGCCCGCGGCATGCATGTGGGCTAGCGACCACGCGTGCTGAGATGGGAACTGAGTGCAGCAGCTCAGACGAAAGTGTCAGTCTAGAGGTTGGTGCAGATCCGGCAGCGGAGGAATATGTTCTTCCCCCTCACCAGCAGAGGCGGTTACGGCGGGAGCGTAAACGCAACGGTAAGCGTAAACGTAATGGCGCTGGCTGTGAGGGTGAGTTGATGGTGAATGGTATTGTGAGCGATGTGAAGGGTAATGGTCCTGGATGCACAACGCAGAAGGAAACGAGAAAGGGAAATGAGGTCCACGTGAAAGATGTCTCTACTACAAATATAAGTTAAGGCGATGCTACGCAGAATGTGCTGGATAAGGGACAGAGCTGTCATGTTCACGACTGTTAGAACACAATAGGTCTTTTGACTGCTTGCTCTCCAGTCGCCTGTCCAATTCTCCGCGATTTGATTGGCTACTTGGACCCGTATGACGACATACTAATTTGCATATGATTGGATCTTTAGTCAAATATTTACTGATTACGGGAATGAGTTAATAGAAGTAATTAAGCTGTCTGCTTTGTTTCTGGTCAGCTGTAGTGAAAGTGGAGTCCTAAATCTATGTAACAGACAAGAGCAATTAGTGAGTTCTGAAACGTGTGACGAATGATTGACAAGTTTGTTCAGACAACGCAAATTTCGGCCTTGCTGAGGGTAGTTTCCCCGATCTTCCAACAGTAAGACAAACCTTTTTTCGAATACCTCAACGTTGTTACACAGATCACTTCTTTATGATTAATATTAACCAGGTAGGCGAACAATACAGGCCGCAGGAAGTTCTAATAACTCATTCCCAGGTTGAAAATTTTTTGGTACTTTCCGCGTTAATGCACTATTTTTAGACCGGAAATCCCCGTTTGCTTGAAGCTGCCGATAGAGGACGCGGCGGTATGGATTCCAGTTCTAACAGTCGTGTGTTATCAACTCGGCAGCTGATAGGACACTTTCACAGATATACCTGGGGCAGTTGGACCCCAAGCACACTGTGTCTGACATCAGTGAGTTTATCATGTCCCTTGGTGTATCAGGGGCTCCGCAAGTTTCGGTGTTGGCGGATAAGCGCACATACAAATCTTTTAAGATTAGTGTGCACTCGGCTGACATTAGGATTATTATGAACAGAGATGTATGGCCAAGCGGTGTTGTTGTCCGGCCATTTCGTGGAGAAAGGCTGCAGGCGGCCCGTCTTGGGAATCGACGGACCGGCTATCAAGCAGGTCGGTCCACGTCGCGTTCCCAAGGGGGCCGCAATTGAGACCGCCAACGGGATGGCCGGGTTAGCAAAAGCTGCAGGCAGTGGCAGGCTACAGGGTCCAGAAGGGACTACTATGACTACGGCTACAACAATGCCGAGTCGTACGACTCCCGGGACAGTTACTGGGCTTACTAGCTCTGATAGTAGTGATAGGAATGTGATATTGCGCTGTGAGACTTTCAATTGTCATGGTGTGAAATCAAATATTGATTATGTTGTTTCTAGGCTTACTAAATGTGATATATTGTGCCTGCAGGAGACATGGCTTAGGCCGCACGAAACCAATTCGTTGTCTTCCATTATTGGTGATAATCCTGCTGAGTCAGAATTTACTATTGTCTCTAAGTCATCTATGACCCTTGATGACTCAGATCACAAAGGGCGCCCATATGGAGGCCTTTCGGTTATCTGCAGGAATATCCATGGTTTTAAGTTTAGTGAGATAGATTCACCGTGTGAAAGAATTCTACCTATTTCAGTTTGTGACAGGGATGGCAATATGCTATGTGTTGTAGTGTCCATTTATATGCCCCATTACGTGAGTGGCAATTCTGAACAGACCAATATGTACATTGAGACTTTGGATGCCTTGCAAGATTTAATGGATAAATGTGCGCCCATGTCTCCTGTCTATCTCTGTGGTGACTATAATGCTCAGCTACCGTCTGACCCGAGGCTGAACCGTCTCTGGTACAGAAAGGCTGGCTTTGCTGCGCATAGCAATGTTTTATATAACTTTCTCACCTCTAATAATCTTCAAGCTGTTGATCTCAGGTTTAAACAGGCTACCAAACACACTGGCCCGAACTTATAAAAGGTGTTTTTCGCCCGTCTAACTTGGACTTGTTTAAGCCTAAACATTTGTAAGACAACTGTTAGACAAGTCTACCAAAACACTCGTGTTTATCGGAATTTCGAACAACGCAAGGATGTCGGTCTAGCTAGTCAGGTCCAACAGGTGATTAAATGGTCTCAACAAAGGCAGTGCCTTTGTTGAGACGATTATATAATGCAATTGTGAAGTGGCATAACTTAGATGACCTCATATCGCACCACATTCGTCACACAGGCCTATTTGTTGTTGTGAATGGATGGATAGTACACCCTTAGTCAAAAGTAAATGCCCACCTAATTTTCCGGCATATTTCCTTGAATATCTTTCATAGCCACATTTTCTTTTCATGCAGATAATCTAGGGCCACTAGGACACCTTTTAAGACCAGAAAACTTGAAATTATGAATGAATCACATGCTTAGACAACTGCAAAACAAGCCCCCTGGCATGTTTTGCAATTCCTTTGTTATTTGGACATCGTTGTCTATCTTTGGACGGCAGTTTTAGACACGTCTAAGCTAGACATCCTTCTGTAATCGCAGTTTAAGCTAGACGACTGATTTAGACTTGTCTTGTCGAGTAAGACTTGTCTAAGGGATAGACATCTTTTATAAGTTCGGGCCACTGTGTTCTGTGACCACCTGCCACTTCATTTTGATGTTAAGGTTATATTGCCTGACAGGGGCGAGCTATCTATTGAGCGACCCCCTTTTGGTAATCGATTCCCAAGGCTGAATTGGTCAAATGACTCGCAGACGGGCTTGTATTGTAATATACTGGAAAGTAAATTGCGTCATATTCCTGTGCCGGCGGTGGAATTGTCTTCGCGATCCGAGGCTATGTCTCGTATCAATGAGTTCTGCAATGCGATAAATGAGTGTGTTCATGGTGCTGTTAATGAGGTTCAAAACAACTCCAGGGCTCGGAGGCGTGGGCTTTCACCAAAGCCATATTGGTGCCCTCTCCTCTCTAACCTGAAAGACCAGAAAAGTTTTTGGTGGTCCTTATGGATTGCGAATGGTAGACCACGGGAGGGTGCTGTTTTTGATTGTTGGAAGCATGCAAAGAAGGTTTTTAGATTGCATCTTAGAAGAAATGTTCAAAAAGTGATAGATAGGAGATTGAATAAGTTGAATGAGTTAATTATGGAAAGGAAAACTACGGCTTTTTGGAACCACCTTAAGAGGTCAGATAAGAAATCGAAGGGATTGCCGCTTCAGGCTAAGGTATTCAGAGATCATTTCAACACAATCATGTCTGATGTTAATGACCTGAACGAGGAACAGTTGTTGATTAAAGAAAGGGTTAAGGATGTTTTTGTTTCTAATATGGAGATGCCCTCTGATGTTTGTGTTACTCCTGAGAAGGTTAGGGAATTAATCCTGAGGTTAAAGAGGAACAGTAGCCCGGGTTATGATGGCATTACCGCTGAGCATCTCATTTATGGGTTGTCACCGACTCTATGCGAGCGGATGGCTAATTTGTATACTCTTATTTTACGATGGCATGTTGTCCCCGCGTCTTTTTCGATGGGTATTATTGTGCCTGTTCTTAAGAAGCCTTCTCTTAACCCACTTGATGCAACTAATTATCGACCTATCACCCTTAGTAGCACTGTATTAAAGGTATTGGAGATGTATATGATGCCACAGGAGGAAGTATGTCACACGCAGTTTGGTTTTAGGCATGGCACTGGCACAGCCCAGGCATGCTCATTTCTTAATGATATTATTTCTTATTCCTGTTTTAAGAAATCACCTCTTTTTATGTGTACACTAGATGCAGTGAAATGTTTTGATAAGGTTTGGCACGCGGGACTCTTTTTTAAGTTGATGGATAGGATACCTCTGCCGCATTGGCTATTTTTGTACGAGCTTTATAGCTGTTCATGTGCCATGGTTAGAGCTAACTCGAGTTTTAGCTCCCCGTTTAATATTACAAGAGGGATACGTCAGGGCAGTTATCTCTCGCCTGCATTATTCACCCTTTTTATTGACGATTTATTAATCCAGTTGTCTTCCTGCGACTCTGGTATCCGGGTTGATGAACATAATGTTATTTTTAATTCTCTTGCTTATGCAGATGATCTTACTTTATTTGCGACAACGGTACCTGGACTTCAATATCTTATTGACGTGGCTGATGCGTATGCCCGTTAGTGGCGATTTTCTTTTGGACTGCAAAAATCGCATTGTATGATCTGTGGTCCGAGTGACTTTATTACTGAACCTACCTGGAAGTTAGGGAATGACCCTTTGAATATTGTCAAAAGTTTTGACGTTTTAGGGGTAAATTTTCAATCATCTGGCAAGGCGACGGAGCATGTCCAGCGTAAGATTAGCTCAGCTAGGAAAGCTTCCTATAGTTTAGCCTCAAAAGGTTTTTCTTACCCGGGATTGTCCTCTCAGGCAAAGAGCTTTTTGTTTAATAGCGCCATCCAACCGATTTTACTGTATGGGATGGAATGTCTCAAGTTAACCTCATCTGATTATAAATTGTTAAATTCCTTCCAGGGTGAAGTCTTAAAGCGAATTTGTGGATTCAGTAAGAGGCATCGTCATTCAAAATTAGTTGCCGCCTTAGGTATTAAGGATCTGAAAGATGTAATTGAGAGTCGTCTCTGCAATTTGTATTTTAGCATATTTCAAGTGTCCTCTCCTGCAAGGTGTTTCAACCAGGCCGTCCTCGGTAAGTTTATTGCTGGGGGTGAACGTATTCCTGGCACCCTGCTGGACAGGGTGCTTTCCACTGGGCTGAGCCCAGTGGGAATCATTTTTAACAAGGACAGGAAAAGAATTCCCCCTAGGCCCGAGGACGGCGTGGTTGATTCCCTTAAATACTTATTGAATTCGAGGCTGTTTATAAACAACAGATCCACAGAACACACACTGGCATCGATGTTGCTACGTGCATTTGGATGATCATTTTGCTGTATTGTCTGTATAGATGTTGGTTTTATGTATTCTCCAACCTGGAGGTTATTTTAATAATAAATAAATAAATAAAATAAAATTGCCTCTGCTTGCATGCGGCTTCCGTTTTTTCTAGTGCATACTGAAGAGGAAAAAGCCAGGAAGTTTCGACACATTCAGATCATCTGACCATATATCCTGCAGAGACCCCCACCCCCACCCCGTCTCTTCAGAGTCTAGACCGGATTGTATTCACCGCCGCTACTAATAAACGGGCAGAAATATGATTCAGCTGTAGTGGTGAAGTCTTCACTTGGAGGTACCTAATATAAATTTCAATTGATAACATGTACATCGTAACATGCGTCATATCTAGGGTGTACCAAACTTTGCTTGAAAATGGGTATAAATACATTCCTGATGAAAGTTCATATTTTGAATCAGTCTTCCCCAACGTACACCACTTTGGATGCATGAATGGCCACTCTCTCAAAATCAATGCATGTAAGTTATGTACCTTATTGGAACGATTAACATTATGGTTTATTAATATGAGGTCACTGTCCTTGCAAACAGGGCCTACGTAACAAAATGCAACTTGTCGTCTACTCGAATGTGACGTAGCGGAAGTTCTTCCCCAGCGTATCCCAAGATTTGAATAGCCACACTGAAATCGTGTGTTTTGTGGAAAAACTCCCTGTCTGCAGCGCAGAAAACCATGTTATTGTTAAACAAGCAAGATACCCAATTCAACTGAACAAAAGTTTTGGTTTTGCAATGGCATGAAGTATCTAGACATCACGAGGAGCAGAAAAACACGCTATAGGCCTACCGGCAAACAAGGTCGGGACGGGTGCCCCCAGACGACATTTGATTGGCATGTATCATTTGCAGGTGACTTGCACTGTGCTGGATATTGTATTTTTAGCCCGCTTGGCCGCAAGGCCCAGCATGGCTTATGCTGTGGTGTGGTGCTCTGTCGTGCGTTAGCCCGTACGGCGATACGGCGCTTCGTCCGTAAACTTTTGGTTTGTTAGCGCTCTAGCGCCTTTATTTTTTGACGAATCTTTTTGGTCTTCGGTGGGGGTATATATGGGCCTAAGATCTAGGTCGAGTTCGATTTTGAGCACGATTGGATTCCTATTTTGGCCTCCAGGGGGCGTTTTGTGAAAAATTTCAAAGGGCTATATTTTGATAATGGTTTGAACTATCGTGTTGAAAGTTTGTACACATGTTCCTCTAGGTTAGAGCAACTTACAGACGTACTTTCGGTGAAATCTGATTCTTGACTTTGCCACTAGGGGGCCAAAACTAAAATCACTGAAAGTGCTATTTCTCCATAACCAAGAGATGGATTTTTCTCAATTTTTTTTCATGGGTATATCTAATAAAGATGCATAAGATATAGTTCCCGAGTTTTTAATTTGACCTACTTTTCAAGGTCACAGAGGTCAAAGTTCACCTGAAATTACGAAATTGACTCTTTTTCTAATGGCAATTTGGCATGTTTGTACCTAAATGGATTTTATGGGGTTGCTGATGATTCCCACCACTGTGCTTCAAGCCAAGCGGACACAGTGCCATTGGCTCTATTTTTCAGACAGTGTTATACATTTTGTCATAATTTAGCAAGTTCACTAGCTAGATTAATGAGATTTGGCACATTACCTCAGATTGCGTGTTTCTTGATCCCTGCCAAGTGGCAAAGTCATACGGGAGGGAAATTTGACGGTGCCGAAAGTCTCTATTTATTAACCCTTAAAGTTAGGAAGGTTTTTTTTAATCACCCGATATACAGTCTGAAGATTTCATGTTTTCTCCTGCCAGTAATTTTTCTACGATGGGATTTGTGAGTGTCTGGCGAAGAAACAAGTGCATTTTCGACCCCTTTAAAGGGCTTTCATAAAGCCTGCGTATGGCGTCTATTACGCAGGTACAGTAATCACCATTCATAAAGTGACATAAGGAAACTCTAATTGAGCAGGGTTAATTGTTCAGTAAATATCATGCCCGCAGTACAAGGTCAAATTTTATCAATTCGTCATTCAAAAATAGGACGGGCTCTATTCCATCAATCTGTGATTGACCAAAAATATTTTATCCAATTTCCAGCCGTCCACGATCGATCTTTTTGGTCAAGTTTTTTCATCCAATTTTGGGGGATCGTTTACAGCGGGCATTGGATATATGAGAAGAGTTTATAAATTTTGTTCTGTAGTCGCTCGTTCGTGAGTCATCGCTCACTCTAGTTTTGATCACCAATAAGCGTTTTTTTTGTTCATTGGTCCCTTTGTTTCCTTTTAAGCCTTGAAAAAACACGTAGACCATGCCTATTTTATTACAAACATGTATGTATTGTCCTGCGTAAAAAAATGAAAATGACGAATGAACAGAAATTCATCTAGTGAGGCCGAGCGTCTTTATCATTCAAGATATGACTCAACATCGTCACAACTACTAGAGAAAAAAATTAATAATAATAATAAATAATATTTATTGTTTTAAGACCGTTACACTAATGTCTCAACCATCTGTCAACCGTCTTTACACATAAAACATATTAATTGTAATAAAAATCTATATAAAAATGTACATTTGATTTACTGATCAATACATGTAGGCCTAATTGAATGACTAGGATTTGCTTATAGTGCTTTTTAAACAAGTATGTTTTCAATTGAGATCTGAATTGACTAAAGCGTGTCAACGACCTGAGACTAGTAGGAAGACTATTCCACAACTTCGGTGCCGCCACACTAAGCGCCCGGTCACCGTACTGCTGACCAGTTGACTTTCCGTGAGACTTGTAGGAAAAGGGGACCAACTTAAGTGTCAGTCCATGGATAGACCATGCAAAATGTGCAAAAAGTGATAAGGTGGGGGGTCAGCGGATCTTGCTCAAATTTCTATGATATTTAGGCCTTGGGGCAGGCTGATGCCTGGTAAAAGCTTTTTGAGAATAATCACACTGTTAATGAATAGGAGGCATTAACCCTTTCAATGCATTATCCATTTGCTGTTATGACAGTTACTCATGAAAAATAGCCCCGGTTTGCAGATTTTTTGCACCCACAGGATGAAATCAAACAGATATTGGTTACTGGATTATGAAAATAGAAGTCTTGGGCTATTTTTTCAATGGTAAATGTTGGCCCTTATTATTCCCGAAATAAGGGTGCAAAGCCGGGGAACGTTGCTTACCCCGTATTTTTCGGAAAATGCCTCCTATTTTCATGCTTATATCTCACCCTTTGCAGGGATTTGGGCGATGAAATTTAGTTTCAGAGACAGAGGAAGGATGTCTCTTTCAGTTGGAAAAATAAAATCTTTGTCAACTCATTCCGCGTGCTATCAGTCGAATTTTGAATTCAACGTTTTTTTGCGCTAAAATGGCTGTAAACATTGAGTACCTCTTTTAAAGAGAGACAAATGGCTCTCTAAAGGGCTCCGCACACTAGCGATTTTTCGAGCGATTTTCTGGGCGATCGGCCTTGCGACCAGGCCAGCGACTCAACATTTTTACCTTTTGGTCTCCTCTTTGCGGCAGATTGTTACGCGACTGAATTACACAATTTGGTCGCGCGGTAAGTCCCTCCGACTGGTCTCTTTACATAATCGCTTCAGAGATCGCTTCGTTGCAAACACATTCACTTGCCGACTACATGAGCGACCAAGAAAGACCTGTGCGTGTTGAGCACGTGCACATTGTCAGGTGACCGGCGGAACGTTTCCTGATTGGCCAGTTTTACCGTCGGAAATGGTGGACAAAAGGACAATGCAAGACAGCGGCAACCAAGCGACCGAAAGTTCAACATGTTGAACTTTTGGTCGCTTGGCCCAGTCCACTGCTACTGCGACCGTCTCCAGCAAAATAGTCGCCCCTTTGCGGATCGTCCTAGGAAATTGTCGCGTGCGACATAGCTCAGCGACTTCACAGGCGATTATCGCCTGCGACGTCGTAGTCGACAGTCGCCTCGCTGGTCGCCTCAATTTAGTCGCTAGTGTGCGGAGCCCTTCACTGCGCTATAACGATGTCCCAAAATTATGAAGAGATTCATATCTCTGTTCCCCAACCCAACCCCAATTCTCCCTGCCCCAATTCCCCGCGCCCATCCTGATGCTCCCCGGTAGCCATGGAATCGATGTCACGAAGTTTACCAATGGAACAAAATGGAGGAGGAACAGCATGGTCAGCATGTCAGGGCCAGCAGCACGCCATAAAATGTGGATTTTCACAATTTTCCGCTCAGTTTACTTGTGGTTTGATGCGGCAGTATCCAAAGGATGACAGAGTGGTCTTGTTGAAACTGTGTACCAAGGACATTCAGCCACATCTGAAGCGTGTGAAGTTGCCTAAAAGTGAGTGATGCACGTGCTGAGTGGGAGATCATAGTCATAGCTCTACGTGCAGGCCTGTTTGACAAAGAAAGTGAGGATCTGAACACAATCGCCATCTGCCCTGTCCAAGGTCTATCAGTCAACAATCCTTTCACTGCTGCTCGGTGTCATGGCATGACTGGCATGCAGACCCGTTGTGGCCATTGCGTTGGTCACGCTTGCGACCATTTACGGGACTGTCAGTGTGGCGCAATGGAAACATCGACGCCTGTCACCGCGGAGGTCGCAGGTTCGATTCCCGGTCGGGTCCGTGTCTCATGTGATAGAAAGGGCGACCCTCTTTGACAGCGCAGGTTTTCTCCGGGCACTCCAGTTTCCTCCTGCATTACATTAAAATCGCCCAATATTGTCTATATAACCAATAATGCCGAATTTGGCGCTCGGTTTTCAATTCAATAATTTACTTTGCCTGTCATCTTGGCATTTTAGCTAGCAATTGCCTGCTTTATTATACAAGACCCCTTACTTTTAGGCATATGTAGGCTCTGTGAGGAAAACACATGGAGGAAGTTGAAACAAGAAGTGAAACAAGATCAGTTCCGACGGTGGAGCCTCAGGTAAGCACTGCATTATTCCATTTCCTGATTCACTCTGTAGTCGATGA
>NMRB01000973.1:43433-84896 GCA_002633025.1 Notospermus geniculatus | reverse complement strand
CCCCCCCCCTCCCGAGGACCTTTCGCCTCCCCCCTCCCCCGGGGCCCCTCCCAGGCCAAAAAAAGCTAGTTACGCCCCTGACAACCTGTCTTATCTCTCAAATATGTAGGCCGATAATGGAAGATGTTCTTATACTCCGATAGGTGCCTACATGTAGGTCAGGTCCGTCATCTGGTATTGCAGCCTGTTTCTGTGTGATGACCCAAGTGTTAGACACCTATATGTGACACATTCTGTCGGTTTTCGTCAGTCGCATAGCTAACTCCCCTGGGGATGAGTCCGAATACAAGGGCGTGCCCTTGCCCCTGTTGATGTGACGATTCTGTAGCTGATTTTATCAGTGTCACCAAGATTAATTAACCAATTGTTCCATGTAGAAATTTAAAAGAGTCACAACAGTTCTCTGAGAAAAGAAAAAGAAAGGAAAAAGGGGGAAAAAAAGAAAAAAACCTAAAAGGGACCACCGGGATTCGAACCCGGGACCTTTGCGTTACAGTCCCTACGTCTTTGCACTGCGCTAGTCAACAGGCTGAAAACAGGGCGAGTGAATAATCAATACGTTGTTTAATATGCCCCGTGCATAAATTATCGTAATGCATCCTCATTATTAGTCTCGCTTGCCAGACGCTACGGGCTCACCCCTTCGGTAAATCACACTCCGCGTCTGGCTCTTTTAGAGATTAACAGTCATGAAGACCGCGTGGTGGCAGCACGGGTCCTTGGGTTTTCCCAACCTCGTTCGCTTTCGGACAATATGGCGAGTGGTCCAAGGTTATCTGAGCGAACTATACCCCTGGGGACGAGGTTGGGTTTTTCCTGGAAGTAATTTCCGCGGGAATTATGAGTGAGAAAGCGTGGTGATTGGCTGAGTTCACTGGAGCGCCATCTAGTGGTGTTACCGGCTTTTGAGCCCCAAATGTGCCAGTGTGTAGGAGATCGGGACGTCGGATACACACTGGGGCCGAGTGTACCTCATTATGATCTCGCGTTTTCATTGGTTTAGAATCTGCTGTGTAAGCAGTGCGAAAACTAAGAAATATTGTACTGTTTTCACAGCAACTTGCTGTGCAAATAGTCACGGCGAAAAAAATATTTGATTCTTATTATCTTTTCAGAAGATAATCTCTGACCGATGTGCTTCGTCAAAGAGATGTCAGAACCCGTAGGCCTACAGGAGGAAGGAAGCCCAAATAATGAAGGTGGAGACAAAGTTGCGGACATGCCAGTGGAAGAGAGGGAAAAGCCACTCAAAGACCTTGACAACGCCATTCAGACTTGTCAGATGAAAGAAGGGCCAACAGAAGAAGAAGAAGAGTACACTGTTCCGCATGACCAAACAGAAAGCGACTTGTGCTTCACTTTAACCGACTTGGCCAATTCCACGACAAGTGGTAGACCTACATGTACAACCTGACTCCAAAAAGAAATAAAATTAAAATTTTTTATGAAATGTATGGTATCTACTTAATGTATGATACAGGTACCGGTAGTGAAATGGATCCGGGCATGACAACCCTCATTTGGCCTCAAATGCTGGATTGGTATAAAATCAGTTCACCACCATTTAACTAAGCAGGCAGTGTATGATGACATGTAACAGTTTGATGTCTACTTAAGCCCCTAACGTTGGCAATGCAAACTAAGCTACCAGAGGTAAGGTTTTTAGAATCCATGCATTGAGCAATATTCTGTACACAGCCCTCCTTCCCCGTATTTTTGGAGTCCAAGAAGTTGCGTGAGGTAAGGGACCACAGTTAGTGTAGTCCTGTGGCCTTTGGCTGACCCTGTATGAAGATCATATCTTCCTGGAGAACCCCTGGGGTGCCAAGCATTTTGCTCATTTTCCAGGCACGCAGAGTTTCAGTTGTGAACCGGAGGAACTAACGACAGATTATGTGGCGGTGCAACGAAGTTTCTTTTTACCCTTCATGAGCCTCATTTATAAGTTTTAGTACAAAAAAATCCTACCGTGTACAACGGGTATAATGCCCGCTGTAGACGATCCCTCAAAGTTGGATGAAAAAAACTTGACCAAAAAGATTGATCGTGTATGGCGGGAAATTGGATGAAATATTTTTCGTCAATCAAAGATTGATGGAATAGAGCCGGTCCTATTTTTGAATGACGAATTGATAAAATTTGACCGTGGACGGCGGGCATGGATATTTATTGAACGATTAACCCTCCTGAATTAGAGTTTTCCGATTACGAATGCTGTTTTATGAATGGAGGTTATGTAATTGGACGGGTTTTGTAATGCCATTTTCTAAAAGATTGGATGAAAATGATTGACCGTGTATGGCGGGGCCCTCTGCATAAAAATTTGACCAAAATGATTGATGAAAAAGTTTGATGAAAATGATTGATCGTGTACAGCGGCCATAAGCAGTGCCACTGGCAACACTACATGACTACCGGACAATAGGGAGGAGCTATTGTTTGATCAATGAATGATCTGTATAACTCATGATCACGTGACTAGTCGCAGGAGAGGCCTTTTCTGGAAGGAGACCACCAGTCAGACTTGCACCAGACAGCACCCGAGCAACGATCTGTACGAGAACCACTGAGCTGAGAGACGATAGTCGATACACTGTGAAGGGAGGACAACCCCAGGCGCAGACTGAGTCCCACAAGCAAGGAGCAAAACGGTAATCCCCAAGTCCGACACTATTGCTTCGAAGAGACCCCTCTTCATTTTGAACACACTGGTTTATGCAGAAAGTCCCCTAGATTTTAGAAATTTTAACCACTTAGTGGTTAAGAATCTGTAACACCGTCAAGAGGTCAGAATTTCTCATGTTAGTGTTATGTGGTTTCCGGCGAGCGGCGCGGTTTTCACAGGTCTTTGGATATTCCTTCGATGGTTTAACAATACATGACCTATTGATTATCCCAATGCCTCTGAAAACCGCTCCGCTCGCCGCAAGACGCGGCAGAATCCGCTATAGTGGAAACGGGCCTTTATTGTTACAACCATCTTTCTTTTGACAAACTGTGTTCAAGAAGATATTTGCTCTGGAAAGGGGTGAAAACTTTGTCCAAGAGCCTGCCAAAAGTAATGAGCCTTCAGAGAGGACTCACACAGGACCAGCTGGTTGAGTTGGTTAAGGATTTTCATCTTAAGGGCGGTTTACACTATAGGTTGCACCAAATTGCAAGTTGCTGCAACCTGCAACTTGTTGCAGTCTACCTGTGACCGTTTACACATTGCAACATCCAGTGCGATAAGTTGCAGAAGTTCGCAACAAGTTGCAGGAATTTTGACGGGAATCCTTTGTTCGGCGGCCATTTTGGCTTTAGTAGACGTCACATGATTTTTTGCTGTATTCTCATTGGCCAGCGACGTGCAACTTGTTGCAACTTCACCAGAAAATAGGATCTGGATCCTAAATTTGCAACAAGTTGCAGTAGTTATTTGCAACAAGTTGCATGCCCGTTTACACATGCAACTTTGATGAAATTTTTGGTCTCATCAGGTTCATGCAACAAGTTGCATAAAGTTGCATATGAAAAGTTGCATGTGTAAACGGGCCTTTAAAGGGCGGTTTACACTAGGTTGCTCCAAGTTGCAAGTTGCTGCAACCTGCAACTTGTTGCAGTCTACCTGTGACGTTTACACATAGCAACATTCAGTGCGATAAGTTGCAGAAGTTCGCAACAAGTTGCAGGAATTTTGGCGGGAGTCCTTTGTTCGGCAGCCATTTTGGCTTTAGTAGACGTCACATGATTTTTTGCTGTATTCTCATTGGCCAGCGACGTGCAACTTGTTGCAACTTCACCAGAAAATAGGATCTGGACCCTAATTTTGCAACAAGTTGCAGTAGTTAGTTGCAACAAGTTGCATGCCAGTTTACACATGCAACTTTGATGAAATTTTTGGTCTCATCAGGTTTATGCAACAAGTTGCATGAAGTTGCATGTTAAAAGTTGCATGTATAAACGGGCCTTTACACAAACACATAACACATAACATACACGGAATTCTGACCTCACCAACTGTGTCGGTTCCAAAAGAGCAATGAAGCTCTGAAGATGAATGCTGTCTCAGTCTGGTAAGGACATTGCATATGCATTCATAAGGTATAATGTACAACATATCCTTACCCAGCACCTCCAGTGCCAGATGGTTTCGCGTGTTGAGGGTAGTTCACAATTCAAAGTGCTGTGTGTCAGCTTTTTGTGAATTCGGATGAAGAAGCCGCTTGTTGTAATCAAACGCTGATTGCCAGTGTTCCCAAGAAATTATTTTCCCATTTAACTCCAATTTCCTCGCAAAAATATCATTCCTCACTTTCTTCGGCTGTGTTTTATGTCCTGAACCAATCAGATAAAAGTAGGTCGACGCAACGTTTTGTGCACGAAACCATGAAATGCTTCAATTCCATTTGACATGTATTGGAATACGACTACAATCTACGATCCTCCGCAGAAATATAGTCCGGACCTGGTGGCAGAGTGAGTTAGGTAAATCCGTCTGACCTCTGCGTATACGTAGGAGATTGAGTTAACTCTAAAAAGAAACCTTGTTCCTCAATATAGTGTGCAAAAATATTAGAACACTTGGCAAATCTTAAGAAACTGATGTTTTATTTGGTCCCAGAGCCTGGATTTCACTTTCCTGCCATTGTAAAAGGTAAAGGCAAAGGTACTGAGATTCTTTCACCTACGAATTTATCAGTCCAGTCCTTTTTAACATTTTACTCTAATATTTAAAGGCCCTCTAATCCAAAATGTAAACATTACGATTTGTTTATTTACATGGTTTATCATAATAGTTATTCTCCTTCGGGGCAGCACCGTGTATACCAAAACAAAACAAAATAACAAAAAACATTAAAGATAATATATCACGACTTCATTGTTTACGTTTAATGTTTGTAAACATTGATGTTTATATTATGTTATTTTGGACTTTTGGGACATGCCAACCCACCAAATTGAATATTTTCAGTATCAAAAGAATTTCTAGAGGGGCACGCCACCAACATGACAAAGAAAAACGAGAAATAAACAAACAAAATGTAAATAAACAATGATTTTCGTGGCCCGCGAAAATATCCGTGATATATTATCTTTAATGTTATCTATTTTTAATATCTATCGTGATAAATATTCTTGTAACTGAAATAGATTTATGATTTTACGCTCAAAAACAAACAAAAAGTTGTGAAACGCGATTTTAAATCTGATTTGTTAGTACCAAAAGTTGAGAATAGGTGGCAACACAGGTTTGGTCAGCCCCGCCCACTTTCGGACTAGAGGGCCTTTAATATGGCCCAGCCTTGGCAGCAGTCATGGTCATAGCAGCGCATCTTTCTGGCATTGTGTCTATGTATTTTCTAAGAGTTTCAACTCCAGTGTATTCCATGCTCTCAGAAGCTCATTCCAGAGAGTTTCCTTAGAGTTATTCAACATTTTCAAAATGCAGCACGTGTTCCCAAGAAATTGACAAAGATATCATGCAGGTGTCGCTGGAACTTTCATTATGCAATAATGGTTGAAGGTTCCATTAATGAAAGAAACGATGGTGTCATGGCTACATTGGTTCATTTCATTTTAATAATATTTCGTTTTCCAGTTAATGGCAAGTGTTCTAATACTTTTGCACACTACTGTAATTCAAATTAGACAACAAAACAGTGTAATTTCAGGAATGTCATTTAATGAAAGTATTGCACATTAATCAGGCGCGGATCCAAGGGGGGAGGGGCGCACCCGTCGCACGCCCCCCTTTCGGCCAACAAATCTGTAAAATCGACCGTGAAATTCTGAAATTTGGAGCAAATCATTGAAATTCACCGCAGATTTCAATGTTTCTAGCAGAGTGCGCCCCCTCTTTCCCAAAATCCTGGATCCGCCCCTGTTAATGGTATTCAAAATGAACATGGAGACTTTTATGAGTGGAATGAATTTTATCAGAAGACTTGACATCGTGAACTAGGCCTGTAAATGTGTTCCACTCCACTTGTCCACGCATCCCTGGAAACTGGAAGAAACGGGATGATGGAAAGTGCGAATAAGTTAAACATAACATAAGCAATTTACAATACGTTTTGAAAAAAGCACGCCCCTCCCCTTTTGGCTAGACTCCCTACGCAGTTGTGAGTCGCGTCCCCTTCGGTTTACTCGCTCTCCACAACTGCTTTACTTCGTGGAAGTCGCCGCGTTTGGTCAACAGATGGCGTCAGGGCCTGGCGCGAGTTTTACAGCCTATCAGCACGCTGCTTTCAGAACTTCTNCCTCAGTTTTGCCGCCAACTCCCAACAAATGATCATGATTTTCTCAGTTATTGCCGGGTTCCCAAAAGGCTAACCAAAATTTTCTGACACCCTAGGTGGTGGACTTCAATAATATAAAGAGTAACTTAGGGGACAAAATTTTTCTACGAAAACCCCCTCAGCTACTGGACTACTTCGTGGCCGACCCCTGAGGGCCTCCAGACCCCTTCAACGGGGTGCATAGGATAGCCCCGTGCCTCGGCTACGTGACCCAGTTAGGCGCTTTCAAATAACCCGAAAGAGGGCGAAACCCTCGGCCTACCCCTGAACCATGTGCGAGAGAATCGAGCATGGTAGTAATGTCAAAGTTACACTTTATCGCCTGTTGGTTACCTTTATCGCCTGGTGATTTTTTGTAACAATATTTAAGTTACACTTTTATCTCCAACCCCCCAGTAAAAAGGGAAAAGAACCCTTAACCCTCTTTACGGTCGCCAGCGCCCCCTCGACGGACGTTCTTTGGAACTATTCGACGTTACAGAAAAATCTCCAAATATGTTACAAAATATCACCAAACCTAACCCTAGGTCACTCATAATCACCATAAAGTTACCAAAGTCTCCATGCGCTAACCCTAAGTTACAAGAATCGCCAAATAGTTACAAAAACTCGCCATTTCGGTAACCCTAAGTTACAACAATCTCCAAGGAGTTACAGTCATCACCAACGCGTTACACTTTATCTCCAATGGCGATTTTTTGTAACCTCCGAAATATCACCATATTCCCATTTTCGTTACACATATCGCCAAAAAGTTACAATAATCGCAAATAATGTTACAAAATCGGGGTGATATGTTACAAAAATGGTGACTGTACCTAGCCTTATCACCTTTTGCATGGTCTATTCATGGACAGACACTTAACTGCCGTACTACTCTTAGTCTGATACGCAGGGGTTTCAACTTGGATGATGTCAGTGAGGTAGCAAGGCGCTGACTCACCGTGGCGTATCAACTTGAAAAGTATACCTAGAATTTTGAAACGAATCCGCATCTCGACTGGGAGCCAATGAAGCTCTTTGAGAATGGGCGTCATGTTTGCATGACGCTCCAGCCTCCTGCAGGTAACCAGTCTAGCAGCGGGATTCTGAATATGCTGAAGTTTTTTGATCTTATAGTCAGGAAGTCCATGAAATAAACTGTTGCAATAGTCCAGCTTTGATGTCACGAAGCCATGCACCAATTTCTCAGTGCTGGCTTGATCTAGCAAATGCCGGATTTTACCTATACGCCACAGTGAGTGAGAAGCCCCGCTACACACACTTTTCATCTGATCGTCCATGAGTCCAGCCGAGTCAATCATCACCCCCAGGTCATGGACGGTAGCTGACGGTGAGACAAACACCTCGCCAACTCGAACATCGCTCGCGACACCCCGCAGACCCACATCCTTGGTCCGTGATGAGAATCTGATAATTTCGGTCTTCTCGTCATTGAGTGCAAGCAGGTTCACTCGCATCCAATGACGGATCTCATTAATACAGGCCTCAATGCGACCTACCATGCTAGAGTCCGTTCGGGAGTCACAGATGATATAGAGCTGGGTATCGTCAGCGTAGATTACTGCATTAAGACCATGGCGGGTGATGATGTCTTCGACTGGAGTCATGTACAGGGCGAACAGGACTGGCCCAAGGACCGAACCCTGGGGAACACCGAATTCAAGGGGATGGTCCTTCGACACCACCGACCGCACTGACACTCTCTGAGTTCTTCCTCGAAGAAAGGAATTAATCCAATCGTAGGCCTTGTCACAAATGCCAAACCGAGTTCGTAGTCTGTTCATGAGAATGTCATGATCGATGGGGTCGAAGGCCGCGGAAAGGTCTAGCAACACCAGAATGACGTCATGCTGCCTATCGAGAGCGAGCACAACATCGATCAGGACTCGAGGGAGTGCCGTCTCGGTGCTGTGCCCCTTCCGGTAGGCAGACTGGAACTTGCCATAGAGGCCATTAGAGGACAGGCACTGGTGTAAACGAGAAAAACCGCACTTTTCAAGGAATTTGTCTAAAAAAACTACAATTCGACACTGGACGGTAGCTTTTTAGTGTGTTTGGATCCAAGCCGAGTCTCTTTATCAAGGGCCGGACGATAGCGGCTTTACAGTCATCTGGAAAAACCCCAGACTCGAATGACGCATTCGCAATTCGCAATTCGCAACAAAATGGGCGCTAGTTCGTCACAACAGTCCTTGACAAATCGAGTCGGCATTGGATCCAATTGACATGACTTTGCCGGCATCCTCCGAACAAGGGAAATAACCTCGTCAAAGGACAGGGGACACGGTGTCGCGAGCAGGGGTGAAATTGAATCGTCAAACATTGTGACGTCATTGTCACCACTCAACAGCTTGGCTCGTATTGCAACAATTTTATCCACGAAAAAATTCGCAAAGGTCTCCGGCAGCTGAGGAATGTCCAAATTGTTCGGAAGAATGCCGGCTGAAGTCTTTTTAGAACCCGAAATCGTATCAACTATGCTGAAAAGTTCCTTCGTATCAGCCGCCTCGATTCGGCCGCGATGAAAAGATGCTTTTGCATCCTCAAGAAGTTTGTTATACTTCGTCCGAGCGGCTGTGAACATTTGTCGGTGAATCTCTAATTTGGAGTCCAACCATTGACGTTCAAGCTTTCTCAGTGAGCGTCGCTCGGACAAAAGTTCTGCAGAGAACCAATCTGCTCGTGGTTTGTCAATCAGAGTCTTCGTTTTGATCGGAGCATGTACATTCATCACGCTGGTTAGTTCCAAATTATACGCACTCACGAGACAATTGACGTCGACGATTGACTCCGTCTGCTTGGTCGAACTCACTACTGAGGCTTTGAATGCAGCAGAGTCACTGTCCTTTAGAACGCGGTGATCTCGGGTAACTTTCAATAAAGGGGGTCGGTGAAGCATGGACGTGAAGTGGATAGCGTAGTGATCAGAAGGCATTGTACGATCGATCACGAAATTTCCGAGCCAAGATTCAGAGGCAAGCGTCAACACCAAGTCCAATGTATGGCCCTTTTTGTGCGTGCTACCAAAAACATTTTGAACAAGGCCCATCGATGAAACCAGATCGACAAATTGCTGGGCCTCTGAGCACTCAACATTGTCCACACTTCTCATTTTTTGACGTCTAAATACATCGCACTAGACATAGTCATAGTCTTTTCCTTGACGATACATTACAATTAGTGGCATTATTCGACTTTTTCAGTAATTACATACAAAGTAAAGTTTCTCTGGTTCCCGCTCCCGCCCGGATGTCCTCACCACAACAGGGTAAGCCCAAGCAGCAAGACCAGGCACCAGTCCGCTTAGGGCTAGATATAAACTGTGTTATTACTAAAACGCTTTTTCAATTACATCGTAAAAAGATCACAGCGCTCTCAGATTCCTTTGAAATTCATGACCATGCTGAATTACATTCGGATTCCAGTTTCGCAAGTTTGGTGCAAAAAATTGCCTATTAATTCGTATATCATTGAAGTGCTCACAGTTAGTTATCTTAGGAATGAAACAGCCGCGCCTAACTTTCTTTAGCTACGCCTCGCGATCACCTCGACGACTGCAGCACCGCCTTACGTCTTTCTTAGCTACGACTCAATATCGTCTCGACGACTGCAACGCCGCCCAACGTCTTTCTTAGCTACGACTCAAGGTCGTCACAACGACTAGAGAATATGACTATAACAATATCTTTATTTTGTAACGTCTTTATTTGCGGAAATAACCGCCCATACAATGCACATGACGTGTCCCATACGATCTTTCAGGGTTTGAGGGTATTGAAGATATTGAAGATATTATGAGGGGAGGTTATTTTGCGCGGTATTTCGATGCAGCCACTCTGAATGGGCGTAGTAATACAATAACACTACTGGAAGAAAAGGTTGTGATGTGGTCACTATCATACTTTCTGACGGAAACATAAAATTATTCTTCTCGGAAGTATTTAAGTATGAAACAGAATACATGTTTTTGAGTGCGTTTTCCCAGATATTAACCATGATAAATTGAGAAAGAGTTTTTTAATGCTGCTTCCCTCTCTTTGGCGGACCACCTCATTAGTTTTTACCCCCATGCAATCAGACAGGCAGAGGTTCAACGTGAAAGCCTCGCTAATGAGTTCATTGCCGTTAATGGTTTAGGCTTCCTGTACATAGAAGTATACGGTATTCGGTATTTGGTGCACGTTTCGTAATGCACGCGTATACCAGAAAACGAACAAGCTTATTTCAATGAGCGGGTTACATAGCCCTATACGAGGAACGGTGCAGGCTATTCGCGTATACAAGGAATCACGCTCGCACGATTTTTCGTCTGCGTATACTGACTGTGGTCGGGAGAATAGGCATAGATTGGTCAATTTACTCATTTCTAAATAATATTTTCGTTGATTTTCAGCACAAATATATTCCCCGCAATCAAAATCAAAGTAAATATTGGTATTCGCTAGTATATGATTGTGAAACAAAGTTCAGGTTCGATAATTCTGCAAAGCAAATATTTTACAGAGTGTCCCCAAAATGCTAACTCTTTCTCGGTCACTCGGGTGATGGGTCCTGACACAGTCCTCTACATGACTTAGAACATTCCGTCAATGCAAATCGAACGACCAAATTGCCGAGTTCAGCCCAGCGTATATCCTATATAAATCGCCGTGTCCGTATACCGTATACCATATAGAGTATACCGAGTACCGTATACTTCTATGTACAGGAAGCCTTACAGGAATTCCTCCGTTTTTCCAGGAACATACAAAAGCTCTTGGCCGACTTTCGGACCAAACTCCACAGGGAAAAAAGGTTTAAACTTTCTAAGATAGATAGGCCTACTCCCGCCCCACCAGCCAACCGTGTGACTGGTGGTCTGTTGGTGCTCTCTCCCCCTCTGACCCCTCTCCTCCGCCATGTTTGGACTCATCCTTCGAGTCCCCTGTGGAAGGTAAATCTCTTTCTTCGGGCCAGGTCCCTCACACCAGCCTCAGCCTGTTGCCCATTCTTCCGCCACTCTGTTCTCCGAACCCCTTTCCCACCCTTCCTGCCCCCTCTCTTCTAACTTTCTAGAACCTGAACCCAGGGCCTTGTCCTCCGGGGCCAACTGTGTGTTTGAAGAAGGTTACCTTGCTCCCACCCGAGAACCGGTTCGTCTCCGAGAGGACAAATTCTTATCAGTTATCAACCTCTTCTTCTTTTAAGCCTACAACACTCCAACTAGAAGTCGTGTCCAAAGGAGCAAACTTCTGTCCTGTCCCTAAACAGGTTGATGAGATCCAGGCACATTTGGACGTGGTGGCTTGGCAACGCCATGTCAGGGTGGCAGAAATCTTTTCTGACAAGTCAGACCAAGAACNATCAAGGAAGCAGACAAAGGCTCAGGAGTGGTTATTATGGATACGGACAGATATCAATGAGGGCCTTAGACAACTCAGTGATATTGCGACCTACATGCCTCTCGACTCTGACCCCTCCCCAGACTTTGAATTGTAACTTACCCAGCTGGTAAGCCAGGCCCAAAGAAATGGCATCCTCTCCGATACTATGGCAGAATTCGCGGTTCCAAAGGATCATAAACTTGCTAGGTTCTATCTTCTCCCAAAGGTCCATAAACCGGGCGTCCCTGGCCGCCTGGTAGTTTCATGTTCAGGCTCCCTGACGGCGAAAGTCTCCGAGATTGTGGACCATTTCCTCAAGCCGTACCTCCCTTCAGTCACTTCTTATCTAAAGGATACCAAGGATTTTCTCAGCAAGGTGCGTGACTTAGGTAAATTACCACCAGGGGCACTCCTGGTCACCCTTGATGTTGTTAGCTTGTACCCTAGTATCCCACATGAAGATGGTTTGAATGCCCTCTCGGCATTCTTGACTAAACAGGGTCTACCAGAGAGTGTGATCCAGTAGTCTTGAACGTTAGTTGGGATGTTGATATGTTTGGTGGCTGGGAGGGGAATGTGCTGCTGTCCTGCATTCAGAGAGACTTTAGTGAAAAGTCTCTCTGAATGCAGGACAGCTGACAGGGATCTGTGGTTATAAGTATTTATTAGCAAATACAGATTTGTAGGAAAATGGAAGGGCTGGTGAGATATTCGTCCTGCGACTACATGTAAAAGTGTTCAGCCAAAAAAACAGAGAAACAGGTTCAGCAAAAAAAATAAACAGAGAAACAGCCGCATGAAAAAAATCGCCTATCGCAAGGCTCGAGCCTGGCGCCCCGGATGCAGAGCCGGACGCTCTACCGATGAGCCAGCCGGCCATGATGCTGGCTGCTGAATAAATGTTTATGAATACATCCCAGCTGCTCAACATATTTTTATGATAATAAAAATGACGTCACAAATCAGAATAATCTTACAAAAATCGCATTTCACAACATCCACAGAGCAGGTCCCCAGCAAATCCGTCAGTATATCGCTAAATAATGTACCCATCTACGTTCACAGGCACTAAAAACGTTAAACCAACCATCCGATATATTCCATCTGAACATTAGGCGCATTTCACCTGTAAGTCCAATTCTATTGACTGACCCGTGACAAGTCTTTGGCTAGCTTCGCTGTTGGCCGCTACGCGGCGCGTTGGGCCCATGCGTCAAGTTTAGGTAACTTTATTCCTGTTATGTTTACATTGTTTCTAATACTCGCTGCAAAGGATTCTGCCTGCAATACATACAGATATGGAGCAATTGGGTAACTTAGATCATTCAAATAGGTAGATTTCAAGAGTCTCATGGAACATGCATTGACACAAAATGACAAGATCATGATCAACCTCACCACCAGGAATTAGTGCTGTGGTCTCACTAACCAGTCATGCCAGTGGGGCATACAGACTGCATCCAGACTACCAAGTAGCTTAGTACAAGTAGCTTTACCCTGTTTATATCTGGAGTGATGTTGATATTCAGGTCATCATCTTATTCTTCTAATGCATGTAGGGCTCAGTGTCATCATGACACTCATAACGGATACTGTCTAGGCCTCGGCCTGTTCCAGTTTCAGTCATGAGATTTCGTGCTGGAGCTATTTATCTGTTACTCCCGTGGATTACCCATGGGAACTGGGTTCAGAGCGTGCACCCTATGGATGCTACCATAACTTGAGAATGGCTTGGTCATTCAGCTTCATGTTTTCCAGGCATAGTGATATGTGGTTCACCCTATTCATTTTGGTTGCCCTCCAACTTCCAATATGACCACCTACCTGGTGGCCATCTTGGATTGTGCATTCTGCTCCAGAACTTGAGAAATGCTTCGTCAATCAATTTCGATGTCACCTGAGCGCCTGACTTGTTTAATTTGTTTAAACACGTACGATTTAAATACATAGTCATTACAAACCTGGGGCCTGTTTCATAAAGTGACTTTAGGCTAACGGTTAAACGTACCACTTGCTTCAAGTCACTTTTTGAAACAGCCCCCTGGTGTAAACCTAACCTCTCTTGGTTTGTACTGGTCTACGTCAGAACACCAGTCCTGCCTATAGGACGTCATTTAAGATAAAATCAATTATAAATATTATCTCAACTTTCAGTTGGTTGAAAATTTAATAAACGTCATGCAAACAGCTAATTTTTCTTTCAAATTCAAAACAGTTGATTTAACACAAGCTATTCATAAATCATTTTAAAATATCAAATTAAACTAATTTTATCTGAATCAGAGCGATCGAATATTGCGACAACGCCCGCAATAAATGAATTGAATTTTTATGGTCCAACTCTCCATCAGACGATGAAATATTAATCACGTCTGCAGACTTAGACCAGCGATATACGCTACACAATCAGTTAAAGACCTTTCCAACAAAACATGAGGGTCTAACAGTGCTTATCATATGACGTCAGAAGCTTAATACCATTCAATGCCCGCTGGCACGCTATACTGGTCAAGCCGGCCATGGGCACAAAAGTTTAGGTAAAATAATTGTCTGAGAGGATGCGTTTCGTAGTGTTTATGTCATTCTTGGACAATGAATGGCCGCGACGTCATGTGGGAGAGCTTTAGTTGAGTCAGGAATCGAACCCGTAAACTCAAATGTGACAGATGCACTACGCCAATGTCTCTACTTCATCCTTATGAAGCCGCTGTTACAAAACTTCATCCTTATGAAGCCGCTGTTACAAAAAAAAGAAAAGGTATTTATCTGCTAATGAGATGATTTATTGAGCTACTCTATACATCATAAGATTCGGGGTTGAAATCACTCAGCAATAGTCCCAGTTCTTTTGGTCCTTGTCGGTGTAACACCAAGGCTTCTTTCCAGGAGCACACTTGTTTTTGTATTCTACGCCATTGTAGCTGAACGGGAAAAAGCAGTTACCTTTAAGAAAAGAAAATATAATGACATTGCGTTAAATTTGCATACAATTAATAAAAACAAACGTATCTTTCGGTTGCTATGGCAACGTCAGAATGCATGGTCGATGAAATGGACGGCGAGCCACATTAAAGCCGCACAGTATGCACCGCTACTCACTCCCAGTTCGGCCGAAATCATAGTGAAACCTCATTACAGGCGTGCGAAATGTATAATTAGCATTATTATAATTAGCATAATGCATTATCCTGCATCGAGGTTGGGGCAATCCCCGGAATGCTGCGTGTTGCGCTGTGTATCGCATCGTGGTTTGACACATGTATGACTTATGTCATCTGTAGCAATACGGAGTAACGGTATGGCTTTCTTTTTCGGATTCAAGTGTGGGATGCCGCTGCAAAAATGTCTGCAACTGGCGGGATAAACGTATGTTTCAACGGAAATGATTTTATTCGTAGTTACATGTTTGGCCGCTAGAGGGTCGTCGATTATGACCCATCTGTCTATACTGAAGCCGCACGAAAAATTAATGTGGTGGAACTGTGGTTCTAAAAACCAAAAATACGGCAGGTTGTCAAGCGTTTGGGTTGGTTTAAATACACAAGTTGGCCAATTTTTCACCTACTTTTTCTCACTTTTCCGCCCTTCCAGCAGAGATAAACAGTTCCTCCACTGGTCCATATGTCGCCTTCGTTCGCCGTCTTCTTGTCCTGTGTCAAGCACGTAGCTGTAAGGAGAGAGAGCGAGTTATGTTCTTGGATCTTACCACTCAAAACGATTGCTACAGACTGTAGCCTACCTCATGTCAGGTTTTGTCATGATTGAATTTTTAAAGAACAGCATTAAATAGAAACGGGTTTCTAAGGTGAAAGACATCGCTTCCTACCAGATTCGAACGCACGGACCCTCACATAAGGCATCAATCGTCAGCACTAAGGGGCAGCACGCCTTAACCACTAGGCCAAATCCCCATGTTAAAACAAAGATGGTTCAAAAAAATGACGTGTGGTAAACGAGGCGTCCATCAGTACCCTGCGAGTAGTCGAAACAATCACGGAACCCCAACAGTTTTATGTTATGCAAGTGGTCACATATAAAAGAGATACAATTAAAGAAACTGAATTTTTAAAGGTACCCTATAGGCAACCTCCTCATAGGCATTTTGGTATCACGCCGATCGGTTGGCATGAAAATCTAACTCTGACATGTATTGCAAGTAAACATAAACATTTGAGCCAAAAGCTGTACCGGTATGTTGTCAGTTTCTAGCGCCACCTGTGACGAAGTGACCGCACTGATATGAGCCTAGACCACAGAGTAGTCTCTACATCTGACGATTTAAGCGACTACTGTCGCCCTCTAAATTCGGACGCTGATTGGTTGATTCTGATTGGACAAAATGCTGTATGACGTACACCAACCGGTATTCCCCAAAATGGCGGCGTTCAAAAAAGTGACTGTTCGGGAGGGAAAATCAGGCATTGTGGCTGCTAATTTCCGTTTTTTGGATGTTTTGTTACATATATGTGAGTTTGTGTATGTTAAATTTCTAATACCCGCACAATTTGAGGCTTTGTTTGACTGTGAGAGCACGGTTTGTGTCGTTAAGATAGCAGCACACTGGCCGCCAAATCTGGCGTCCAGAAGCGTTCGACTGAACGCCTCTGGACGCCTCTCGACGCCAGAGTTGGCTGCCAGTGGATCCTGGTGAGAGCACACCTGCCCAAACTTGGCGTTCAGTAACATCTTTTCGGGCCACTTGAGGCTTCCACTTTGAAATCATGTGACATCAAGACGCAAGGTGATTGGCCAAAGCCTCGTCGCCGACTCCAAGTTTGGCTGCCATCGGTAGCACACTTGGCTGCTTCGGGAGTCCACAGGCGTCCACCAGGCTTCCCATCAAACATGTTTGATATCTGGAGTTCAGTGGAGTTCAGTGGCGTCCGGCGGCGTTCTCCAGATTCCATTCGTAGCACATTGGGGATTTTTCTGGCGTTCGGACATTGGCGTCGAAAAAACGCCTCTGGACGCCGAAGTTGGCGGCCAGTGTGCTGCATGCTTTACTCTCTCCCGTCAGCCTGTCGCACTGTCAGTGACCATGGCACAAGGGTAGGCTATGGTAAAACGCTGTTATTTCAGCTTTTGCCATGGACTACAACAACTATACCGGCATATCATCATCAATAATGACATACTGCTAGGCCTACATCGCCAAACTTATTGCTGGTGTTCCTGCTATATGATTCACATTTTTGAACTCCTGGGGGAAAAATTCGGCTGCTAGTAGGTACTGCGCATGCGCAAGTTTGTCTTGGTAGGGAATCCAGCCACACTTCCGGTAATGGCGGACCCCGACACCAGTTCCTAACGTGCTGCAAGGTGGAACTGGATGCCGGTTTAATATGAGCCTAACAGCTAGCTTCCTATAGGGCCCCTTTATAGGTGCCCAGTATTCCCACTTTTTCTCGACAGCCGGCGCAACTGCGCCACTCTTCAACCCAAGGGAGTAAACCTTGTCGGCGAATGGACCCGATTTACTTGTATATTTTGTAATGGATTTTTGTAGTTTGTATTGCTGCCGCTAGGTGGCTCCCTCTACGTCGGCAGTCAAATTACCAATTAGAGATCGCATCCCGTGCTCCTTTAATATTTATATTATCTATTTATTCGTATTATGAATAATACAATTGTGCGAGTACAGGTGCGTGCAAGTATGTCGGTGTCAAGTTCACAACTTCATTAATCTACATATTGACTCATTCTACACACAAAAAGTTCAACAAATCTTTAGTTTCAGCTTTTGATAAAAAGTCATACTCCTTTCTATCTGTTTTCCTCAAAAGATCTTTTATCATATCCGCCGTCTGGTTATTCTCCTTCACTAGGTTGCTTCTAATTTTAGTTACATCTCCTGTTGTTAAATTATGTTTGTTGAGATTAAATCGCTCACATATCTTATTCATCGACATATCTGATGTGCTATTGGGGCTATTCTGAGCTGATATGTCAAATTTTAGGGATCTAAGTAGTATTTGTACTTCTGGTGGGAAGTCCTCGCACACAAAAGGCAAAAGCTCAGAATGTGTACGATAGGGAAGATTCAGTACCTTTCTGATGCACTTCCTCCATGTGGTTAGGAATCGGTTGAATGATCTGACTGAAAGATCCCACAGTACACAACCATATAATGACATAATGTAAGATTTGAACAACCGGTATTTTACCTCATAATCACAATGACCAAATAGACTTACAAGAACATTAGTTCTACTATACATTTCACCAGTTACCTGGTCGAAGACTTGGTCTTTGACGCTAGGGCCGGTAATGTGCCCCAAGTGCACAGCACTCTGCTTTGATTCGACTACAGAGTACCCCGCCTTGTTTTATACGGGTGTGAAATAAGAAATAAACGGGTTTCCAAGGTGAAGGTCATCACGTCCTTCTTCCAGACTCGAACCCACGGACTCTCGCATAAGGCATCAACCGCCAGCACTAAGGGACAAACGCCTCAAACCACTAGGCTAAATCCCTATCTTCAAAAAAGATAGTTCAATAGCCCGTGTTAAAGGAGGCATCCATCAGTACCCTGCGAGTAGCCCAAAGTAGCCCGCCTTGTTTTATACCGTTCAAAACTTTCACTGGTCTACTGAGAGCACTATTCCATTTCACTTGTACCACTTGACAGGTGTACAGAGCAGCCAAGAATCTGGACACAAGAGGGCAGCATCCCTTCTTGTCCAATAATTTAAACATCTTTACGTATTCTAGTCTATCAAATGCCTTGCTTGCGTCAAGGAACATGGCATACACACCTGAACCATTTCTATTGAAATAATTTATAGTTTCTTTCATTACGAACGTGCATTGAGCCGTAGAACTCTTCTTCTTAAAACCAAACTGCAGCTCTGATGTTTCAAACACTTCCGGGTTCTTTTCTATCAAAATGTGGTCAAACATCTTGCCTAAAATACTACTCAGGGTAATACCTCTGTAATTTTCTGAATCACTAATAGATTTTCTTGTGTCTTTTGGTATTGGTATGATGATAGAATTTCTAAAACCTTTAGGGACATATGCATGACTTAGCATCATTGAAAACAAGGCTGCTAGCCACTTATCAACGTTATCAGAACCATTGATTATGTGGTCTGAGAAAAGCGTCTGTGACCCGTCATGTTTTCCTTTGTTAAGCTTCGTTCTCGCATTCTGCACCTCTCTCTGTGTAATCTCGTGGCCCTTACATTTACATTCATTGTGAACACATTGCTGTCCAATTTTAATTTCCATTTCCGTCATCAAACTTTTCATATCATTCACATTATACCCGACGGAAGAATACAACTGCTCGTATTTTTCTGCGAACTTATTGGCGATCAAATTGTCATCGGTTAAACCATCAATTCTTCCAACGTAACTTTGTTTGGTTCCTTTTTTATCCCTAACCATTTTCCAGAAGTCGCGATCATTCTTTTGAATGTACGCTTCCGCCAATTCATTACTTTCTATTCTCTTTGCATTCTTATTCACTCTTTTCACCGCGTGGTGATATCGAGCCCTGGTTGTTCGTCTAATATCGGTTACTACTCCCTCTCTGGGGGAACCACACGATTTCCACAGATTATGCCAGGACATCGCCTGCTCACGAAGTTCTTTGACCTGGTCGTTCCACCCCCTTACACCATTATGACTATCTCTGGGGCGTTGCCCAACTTTAGGTAAACATTCGTTTCCAGCTCTCATGCATGCTTCTACAATACATTTATGAAGTTGTTCAATTTCAGCTCTATGGGTTTGGCAGTTGAACTGACGACAATTGATCACCTCACGCGGTATATTCATCTCATTCAAATACCTATCTAACCTCAGCCTGTAATTTTCAATATGACCTGGAGTAACCTTTTTCCAGTTCGGCACATTGCCCCTCTGACTATCCACATCATAATTGTCAGCATCAGCCACACAATGGGTAATCTCAATATTCAGTGATATACTCAGGGCTGAATGATCAGAGAGGTTATCGACATCATGCATAACGCTGTGTTTTACAATACTATCATATAAATTTTCAGTCAAGAAAAAATGATCAATTATGGATCGGGCATAATAGGGAATTCCGGCAACGCCCCGTATCGTCGATCCGTATCACGTATGACGTATCGAGCTAATGCATTTTCTATTAAAGTCATACGTCATACGTGATACGGATCGACGATACGGAGCGTTGCCGGAAGTCCTTAATTACTCTTGCTTTCGTACGTATCAAAATCTGACCAAAATCCGATGCAGATTTTAGCGATTCTGTTTCCAGAAAGAATTCAAGATACTGAGTGCTTCTTAGCCCAACACGCCTCCTATCGACGTTAAAATCACCACCTATGATTACCCTGTTAATGTTCTCTACTCTAATCGCTGTATTGATAGCCTGCAGTGTCTCAACTAACTCCTCGTTATTGTCCTCACCGGGCATATATACATTACACAACATAACATGTTCCGATTCAAACTCGACTGCGACCGCACAAGCGCGGCGTGAACCCAATTCTATGGGTTTCACCGGTTGTTTTACACTTTTTTGCCAAATTATGGCAGTTCCCCAAAAGGCCGCCTTTAAAGATAATATATCGCGATATATTGTTTACATCAATGTTTGTAAACATGGATGTTTACATTAATTATGTTATTTTGGACTTTTGGGACATGCCAACCCACCAAAATGAATATTTTTGGAATCAACAGAATTTCAGTGGGGCAAGCCACCAACAATTTACTCATAAGACAAAGAAAGCCTGGACATAAACAAACAAAATGTAAATAAACAATGAATTTCGTGGCCCACGAAAATACCCTTGAAGGTCGAAATCATCTAGCAAACGAGGACGTTAGTAAGAAATCCGACCACTTACCAGCACAGTAGCCCCATTTTGCGTCTTTATCATAATCCGCAGTTGTTGCGCACCAACCATTAAGACACGCCATCTCCCATTTACCCTTGTATGTGAAGGGTATGACGCAGTTGGCACCACCTCCATTGCCCCCGGTTGTTCCGATCGTCAGGCCTGGTTTAAAAATGAGGAAATGGTTTAGAAATTCATGAATTTGTTGTTTCCGATGCTTAATGTGCTCTTTGGAGTGGTTACGATGAAGCTGGCTTAAAGTCATAAGTAACTTCCGCCCGCCATTGAAATATGTTTAAGGTCATAAGTCATTGGACCTTACAGACTGGTACTAAGATGGCCGGACAATGACACTCACGTTTGTAGCATGTTTTGGTCGGAGCAAACCATCTTTGCATTCTGAAAACGATATAAAAGCAGATGTAGACGAATGCACCGTACCCAAGACGCCGTGGAATCACCTACTTGCGGTCCCTGTCTCTGCATGTTGTCTTAGTTAGTCGCAGGTGAGTCAATTCAGAGTTGTCGTAAGGGCCGTTTTCACGACAGCGGATTCCGCCGCAGCTCATGCGGTGAGGGGGAGGGGGATTATCATCTTCACTGAGTTCAGGTCAAGACTCGGCTTGTCCTCCCTTGACCTTCACGCAAGCAAACCACATTCCGTGTTCAGGTCAAGACTCGGCTTGTCCTCCCTTGACCTTCACGCAAGCAAACCACATTCCGTGTTCAAGGATTTCCCCGGTCCCAAAAATAGCAACCAATCACGGCAAAGCTTGCATCGCCAGCTCGGGTATGATGACAAGATGGCGGTTGATGAAACTTTTCATTCGAATGCAAACTTTCCGTGGCGTGGAAGGACTTACAAGTACTCAAAAAGAAGCTGCGAAGGCAATATTCGATGGAGTCTATCTGTTAGTGTGTTGTAGGACTGGCAGTGGGAAGTCAATTATGTACCAGCAGCTAGTGTTGTTCGCTACGAAGTTGAACGGCGTACCCGGTACTCGTATGAATAAATTATCGCAAAGAGGCTTCTGATTGGGCGCACGAGAAAATCCCAAAGCGTTGAACACGGAATCTGGTGGCTTGCTGCAGAGTGTAGGAAGAGGTTAGCGATTTCTACAGGATGCATTATGCAGAATGGGGATTATCAGCAGTCCTCGTCCACAGTCGCTGTGAGCTTGATCGTACAGCGCTCACGTTGTCTTCATTTCGCACCACTTCAACGCCATAAACATACATTTCCACATTCTTGTTGGATTGACATTAGGGATGTTAAGAAGAAAATAAAATAAATATTGGCTGAAGTTCTAATGATGTATTTCTTAAACCGGTTTTCGGTCTTTACGATGTTAAGATAACGTTTCGAGTCACGACTCCGACTCCAGATGACTCTTTTTGGGGAACTACGTCATCAAATACAACAAGGTTTTCCAAAGCAATGGTGTTTACTCATTCAGGAGAATGAATAGAACCCGCCCGAGTGGTATATTTCTCTTCGAGTTGAAAAATCCGAATTTTATCACCTCGGAGTGGGAGTGGGAGTCGGAGTCGGACCAGATCTTAACCTCTCGAGGTGAAATCCGAGAATTTCGCAGCAGATCGAAATTCAACTTCAACTTACGACTTTTACACTTCTTCTCAGCTTCATCCCATTGGAATGGGGTCACACATCCTGAAATTATTAGGAAAATCCACTTCACACGAACATACATTCAGGCGCGGATTTAGGGGGGACGCACGCGGCGCAAGCCCCCCCCCCTTCCAGTAACTGAATTTTAGTTTTGGCATCGGACTTTCTCAACCTCAGATGTCGGACTTGCACATCTGACAAACTTGTCATAAATTAAGGCCAGTCCATGTACTTTGTCTTGATTTGTGAATGCCTTTTTACATGTGCATCCCGCAATAATACACCGTATTTGTATTAGATTTTTCTGTCCGGGCCGAAGCCATAGCATTATTGGCCCTGGTAAGTACGGAAGAAGCCATCTCAAGCTGCTCATGTTCCTGACTTGGATGGGGTTTTTCACTTGCCCTTGCAAAGACACAAGGTACAAGGCACCATGCGACGGACGAGAAACCCCAGAATGAAATCCCATATGACCCGGGATTCGAACCTCGGACCTGCCGCTTGCAGAGCGGCGTGTTACCACTGGGCTATCAGCTTTCACTGTATGTTGGTCAAGTTGTTCACCCTAGGTCAGTTTGTCTGAGAAGGTCCACAGCAATTCAACACAAAGTCTCCTGAGGGAGGGCCGTCACATTTCAGAACCTGGAGAGCCAGCACTTTGTTTTCTTAACCCTTTGGGGCCCGGATAAAGTTGAAAAGTGTACATTTCTTAACTGTTAAGAAATGTACACTTTTATGAATTTCTGATGTCTCTACAAAAATGCGCCTAGCTCCCAACATTTGCAACCAAAACTGGTGGCAAGGCACTTATTCTGGAGGCAACTAAATGGGCCACGACCTCATGCAGGTCTGCTTGTTCTAAAATGTCTGTGAGAGAAACAGGTTAGAGCCGAAGATGTAAGTTGTGAGGAAATGGTCGCATTCTGCCTACGTTTTCGTCAGGTTGCCAATCTTTAAATGTCCATATCTCGATAGCCGTTGCCCCTACGCTTCTGAAAATTGGTCAGAATGCTACTTTTCTCTACTCTTTCTTTTGGCGCTAGTCGCGTGGTCGTAGCTGCTTCCGTTTCGGAGATATGGCCATTTTGTCACAACGAGTCAGATTTGCACTTTGGACAAACGTAAAAACGCAAGTTTACCGCGGTTTCTTCAAACAGAGCAAAATCGCGTATTCAGGGGGTAGTCTCGCATTAAAAAATATGCAAAGAGAACATCAATCGGTCCACTTCTTACGATTCTATGTCAGTTTGAATGCACAAGGGTGTGTGGTACAGGCCAAAGCCTCATATTTTCAGCATCAGTCCCCAAAGGGTTAACAGAACTGTAACTTACTTGCTACACATGCTTTAGTCTTTGCATCCCATTTTTCATCATCTTTGCATTCTGGAAATGGAATGACGTTATCAAAATGTGTCCACAGAATTACTGTGTGGCCGGGCAGATTGTTGGTAAACAGTATAAAAAGGCATTGGAGGTACATCATTAATATTTATCTTGTCAAGCAGGAAAACTTACTGTTCTTGCACTTCTTCTTGACGTCCCACACGAACGGCAGCACACATCCTGAAAGACAGTCACATTCGAATGTTGATGATGGAAGTGTATGTTAGACTGTACTTCCCGTCTCACCCATTCAGTATATCAAGCAACCTCTGGATGGCGGAGCTAACATTTCTCCATTTCATATCATCATAGATCAGTTTAAAAATCTAGGTGAGACACTCCAAGACGTTCCCCATACAGTAGTCTCATTTAGCGAGCGTGTCGCCACACATCAGATGCTGGTGAGGTGACGGCGTTTTCCTTTAGCTGCAATCGCATAGAACTACACGCCACATCTACACGCCTGTTAACAATGGCTTCACGGTCGCGAACCTTTTGTGAAGCCTTTGTTAACATGCCTGTACGTGTAGCGTGTAGTTCTATGTGATTGCAGCCTAAAGCTGCGTTTACCAGACATCCGGAATGCGGTATAGGGACGCGGAATCCCCGGCGGAACGATATGTTGTATACGAAAATGCATTGCATTTTCCGCTTCCGCAATCCGCATTCCACGTGTCAGCTAAACGTAGCTTTACAGGATTGTAACTTACTTGCCACACAGGCTTTAGGCTTTAGTGTTAGCGTCCCATTTTTGGTCTTCTTTGCACGCTAAAAATGGAATGGTGTTGTAAAATATTCAATATGTCCACATATTGACGGTTGTGGGCAGATGTTAGGCCTACCATTGTCTTGATTTGTGAAATGTTCTTTTTTATGTGCATCCCACTGTAGTACACTGTATGGTGGCCAACTTGTTCACCCTAGGTCAGTTTATCTGAGAAGCTTCACAACATGAACACTTTTTTCAAACTCGACGGGTTTCCCTAGAGTGCCTCACATTTTCTCTGGTCAACAAGAAACCTTAGTTTCGAACTTACTGTTCTTGCACTTGTTCTCCTTGACGTCCCACAAGAACGGCAGCACACATCCTGAAAGGAAGTAATGTTCTACTGTTACTGTTATTACTTCCACGTCTCAGGGAAGCTCTTTCGCATGTAAAATCTGTCCATTAAACCTGGGAACAAACTCTTGTCTTGATTTGTGGAGTGTTTGGAATCTTCAGCAATAAGAGCTGTCAGTCATTTGACCAACATGTGTCACTACGGTCCAACTCAATGCCCAGAGGACCCATTCATGGCTGAGCACCAATCAGGATTATTTTCTATGTATTGGTCCGCTAGAACTTTCCTGCCGCCTTTTGGCGATAACGTGGCTGACTGATCCTGTTGTCACTTTAGAACAGTTTCAAACCGCTTTACACTACCCCCACCCCATGTCTCCAAAACATTATTTGGAAAACTCTACATAACTGCTCCTTTAGCTGCATACGTCAGACAAGTTCAGACGAAGATGCGACATGACACTTACTTGCTACACATCGTTTAGTCTTTGCGTCCCATTTTTGGTCTTCTTTACACGCTGAAAATGAAATAACGAGGACAACATCAGATATTAGGGAGGTTTAGAAATCAAACGATATTTTTGTACCGAAAATTCAATATAAACTTTCGATAAAGATAATGATGTATCACGACTTCATTGTTTGCATTCAATGTGTGTAAACATGGATGTTTACGTCATGTTATTCTTGGGACACGCCAACCCACCGAATTGAATACATTTGGTGTCAAAATAATTTTTTGAGGGGCATGCTACCAACAAATTATCCATAAGACAATAAAACACTGGACATAAACAAACAAAATGTAGATAAACAATGATTTCGGTGGCCCACGAAAATACCCGTGACACATTATCTTTAATGTGTAGTATGAAAAAGAACGTTGTCGTAAAGTTTACGTTTATCGTTTGATTTCTAAACCTCCGTATTACATACTATCGGACATATCTCTGGTACCGTAAACTCTGGTAATATGCGTTCATAGTCTTGATGACGATGAAGTGATCATTTTCTATGACCAAATAAGAAAGCTTAAATTCTAACTTACTGTTCTTGCACTTGTTCTCCTTGACGTCCCAGACGAACGGCAGCGCACATCCGCACAGTCATATTCGAATGTTGTTGGAGGAAGTATGTTATACTGACTGTACTTCCGCGAGCTCTTTCGCTTGTAAGGCTTGTCCATTAGACCTGAGGGTGTAGGCCTACTGTTGCTCAATGGGTGAATGTCTTCCAGTCCTGATCCTACACACTAATTCCTAGCCCAAGCCCCTACTCCTAACCCTAACCTGACCCCTCTCCTAATCCTAAACCCAGTCCTGACCGTAACCGTCAACGTTAGCCACCCTAACTCCGTAACCTGGTTACACTGGTTTAGACGACATTAACAGTTTTGTACCTACTGTTGCCCCGATTTGTGAAGTGTTTGGAATCTTATCTATCTGCTCCTTTAGCTGCAAACTTCAGACGACAAGTTCAGACAAAAAAGGCGACACGGCACTTACTTGCTACACATCGTTTAGTCTTTGCGTCCCATTTTTGGTCTTCTTTACACGCTGAAGATGAAATAAGGTTGCACAATATCAGATACGTCTTTTTATCCATATCGTTGGGAATACGCCTTCATAGACTTGACGATTGTAGTGCTATCATTTTCTATGTTAAAGGAGTCCAGTACTGCTACTTTTTCTGGACAGCCGGCGCCACCATCGCAGTGCACGCCACGCTCCAACCCCGGGGACAAAATATGCTGTCGGCGTATAGACCCGATGTATACTACGTATATTTTGTTATGTTTTTTTTTGTAGTTCGTATTGCTGCCGCTAGATGCCTCCCTCCAGCTGGCAGTCAAAATACCGGTAAGAGAGTGCATGCCGTGCTGCTTTAAATTCTAACTTACTGTTCTTGCACTTGTTCTCCTTGGCGTCCCAGACGAACGGCAGCACACATCCTGAAAGACAGTCACATTCGAATGTTGATGAAGGAAGTATCTTTCACAGTTCTGAAACCATTTCCCCCATTTGTCTAGAAACACACCTAAACCTGTAGTGTATATGAATACCACCGTGGGCGCAGCCATGTTGCTTGTATGGATGACGTCACTGCTAGCAGACATCCATGTGCGCGATAACCAGTAGCTGAGATCCTCTATATTCCTCCGCGGTCTCTTCAGTTTCTACGGCTGCGCAATGGAGAACAGAAAGTGTGGGTGAGCAAGCACTTCGTGTTCGTTTTTGTCGTTTGAAAATCGGTTGGAAAATGAGTTTTTTTGTGGAGTGACAGGCGATTTCGTGTTGGAAAACGGTTTCAGTCTGCATCAGCACCTCCACAAACAAAGTGGCGAGTGATATATTGCAGCTTACCGTATGCAAAATACGATTTGTGACCCAGCACAGCAAAACCAGTCGCATGTCGCTCTTAGCATGGCAGGATGACACCAAGGCCCGTATTCTAGAAGCCTCCTTAACTCAAAGGTCCACTTTAAGCTTTTGTGTTCTGCACTACAAACAATAGCTAAAGGTAAACCTTAGAGTTAAGGAAGCTTCTACGGGTCGTATTTTAAAATATTCCTGTGGGTTCGTTGTTCTTCGTTAGTAAACCACTCACGACTCCAATTCGTCTTTTATAAGATATGCTCTGATTTATTCATCATACAACGGATTCGGGTCACATTTGGTCCTTTGGAAATTAGAAACAGCGGGCTTTCCAACTGTGTCTGCCACTTCAGAGCAAATGTACGGGATAAAAAGAATACGCAGTCAGGATATATAGAGACCTGATAATGTTTAAGGTCGTTGTTACTTATGAAGTTAATTTCATTCAGTTTGGGATCATTATTGGATGCGGTTTCTCGCAAATACTTGGTTTTCATCGCATTTTCCGTGTAATTGACGTTTTGAGTGACTTTTGGGAGGCTCGAAAGGGTTTTGGGTCTTCACTTTCAATGCACAATACTACTGTGGCGTGACATTCGGCGATCGTCGAACTAAGCTGGTGCTCAGTGCGAATGCGGAGTTATTCTATAGGTGCTGTGTAAAAAGGTATCGGTGTGAGAAATTGACAACGTGTGGACAACAAATGTCGAGTAAAAGGCAAAATTTTGTAACTTACGCGGGACACACCGTGTTCCGTCAAATTTCTGGTCGAGTGGACAAACTGAAATGGAGAAGGAACGTGACAGAACCTCAGCGGTCAGAGGGTCCAGGTGTGATAAAATCTAATGTCCCCACCCGCTTGATGTCCCCCTGCATTGTTTGTCACAGGATTAAGGGTCTTGGTCTCTCAAGAGTCCAATTAATGGCGCTGCTTAATCCGTAAATGTATTGTTGGGGGACATCACATATCGGGGGAAATTAGATTCTACTACACCGGGTTCGAATCCCACTGGGCGTGAGATTTTGAGCAAGTCTCTTTGCCTCACTGGCCTTTCTCCACCCAGGTGTATAAATGGGTCGGAAATGCTCGATTATAGCGCTGAATGGGCAGCTCATCTGAGTTCTACTGAAAGGTTTCAGGACAAACTGATATCAGACTATAAACCCAAACTTTAACTTTAACTTTCGGCTAGGCTACTAGGGCGCCAAAGCCCAGAGGAGGGGCTCTATGTAATTCAATGCAATGCCAATGAGGGGGGGACGTATACTTACGTCTCGAGTTGAAACAATACGCGTCATATTTTCCTTTGGCAGGTGGCCATTGGCAGGTTCTTACTCCAGCAGCGTAGGTACCGCATCCTTTCCTAGGCCTTGTGATGGGATATTGAACCGCACCACCAATAAGCCATCCACAACGACAGACATCCAACCCCCCTTTCCACCCCTGCTATAACTGTCCAGGTGTAGCTAGCTGCAAACCTCGACTCATGCAGTCCTTCTCGGCTGTTTCCATGGACGGGATTTGGTAGCGACCAGTCTTTGCCTGAATATGGGTTACAGGATCTGGGAAAAACAAGCAAAGAATGGCTGGCATTGAACTTTTAAACGGCGGATAGGCTGACTGACGTGTCTTAACAAAAACCGCCAGGTGATCTTAGACATCCTTTTTACACGGTACGGATCGAGGAAATCTATCTCACTCCTCCTCGGGTGGGCTCGGTTCAGGATGGATTGATCACTTTTACACGGCGCGGGTTCGGTAACCGGCCTCGATCCAGTTCTAGGTCGGTTCTTCGAATGCGTGCCACTAGATGGCGTGTATCAATCTCCTATCGCTGGAGAAAGGAAATCTTCATGTGAACAATTATAGCGCCTCTGATTGCGGAACGTTTTGACATTATTTACAGTAAGTACAAAATATCCCGGAAATACACTTAATGCAAAAGCCCGGTGGTCGAGTGGTTAGCGCGCTTGACTACCAAACTGAGCAATGGGTCGGCGCGAGTTCGACTCCGGGCGAAAGCATATGATTGTGAAACAAAATTGTGAAATAATTAATTGAAGGTCCGTCTGATGGGACTAAAAGCCCTGGGGCCATATGCATAAAACTACTTAAGTATGAAAATCCCAAGGGATTCCCTCAAACCACCACTAAAGTGGAAATCTTAACTTAGAGATGCAGAAAGCTGCTTTGGAATAGTGAAAGCCTCTGGTCACAGTTCCCTTAACTGACTCCTTAACTTCACAGTTGTGGCAGGCACAGGTTGGAATATGCTATCCATGCTGTTTTTTAATGCATGCTAGCCAAATAAGCCGGGGAAGGCTAGGGTGGGATAACATTGAACTGTGCCAAGGATTTTGATTTGACAGAATTAGGGCCGTATTCTAGAAGCTTCCCCAACTCTAAGGTTTACCTTTAGCTATTGTTTGTAGGGCAGAATACAAAAGATTAAAGTGGACCTTAGAGTTAAGGAGGCTTCTAGAATACGGGCCCATGTATCCTCTTTCTGTCCTACCAATTTGGTAACCTCTTTTTTGTTTTCCACCGTTAATAGCCACTTTACACAGTTCCTAACATACTAAAATGTGCATTACAGCATTGCCTGCAGTCATGTTCATGTACATGCAGCCTACATTTGAGAAACCTTCCTTAAGTATAACACTCAAGAAATCTGGGAAACCCCTTGAATACTGAAATTTCATTGGCTGACACCACAATTCCTGGAAATACTTTAGTTAAGGGTTGCCCTTAGCTGAGTATGCCCTTAGTTTGTTTTATGCACGCCAGGGAGCCATCTTGAAAAATGGACTTCGGCCCACACCTCATAAATAGGGGTAGCTAGGATGCTTTAACCGTGCCTAAATATGTGTCTTGGTATCGTCTACTTATATGCCAAATTTCGGTTCGATTGGACTTCAACATGGCTGCCAGGCGGCCATCTTGAAAAATTGACTTCATGGCCATATCTCATCGGCAGTAAATGTTACGATGTTTCAATGTTGTATAAATATCTATGCAAGTATCCGGGCGGGCGGGCGGGCGTGCGTGCGTGCGTCCGGTCTGCCACACCTTCATATCTCATCTCCTTGAACAGCTACAGCCTTGGAAACAAATCCTAACCCTAGGTTTGTCAACCTGGGCAATCCAATGAGCCAATAATTTTCAATCTCAGATGTCTCCATCATGATGTAATCAACATATCAGACTTGATATTTTGTCTGTCACACTTTTATCTGATGGCATAACTCGGCTCCTTCAACACCTACAGCAATGGAAATAAGTTCTACCCTTAGGTTTTCATACCTTAGGAATTGAATGGGCTGATTACTTTTGATGTGAGATGTTGGGGTCATGGTGATATCGATATCACGAATTTGATATTTTCAGATAACTTGCCATACTGTCAACTGAACAACATGAAACAAGTCTTAGTTCATGCCTACTTATCCAAGGACTGGACTATGTTAAAATTCTCAGCTTCAAGTGTCCGGGTGTTCGAAATATCATGAGATTTTGATATATCAAACTTGATAATTTGAAATATCTCTGCCTCTGGTGAAGGTAGAGGCATGATATCACCCATACTTAGGTTATTGAGGATGCCCATTTCGATTATGCAATGACCTTGATTATCATAGGTGAAGGTCAAGGTCAGAGGTCAAGGTCGAACTTGAAAAATTGAAATATCTCTGCCTGTGGTAGTGATAGAGACATGATATCATCCACACTTTAGGTTATTGAGGATGCACATTTCGATTGTGCAATGACCTGGATTGTCAGAGGTCAAGGTCAAGGTCAAACATGAAAAATTGTAATTTCTCTGCTACATCAAAATGGCTGCCAGCAGGCTGCCTGTCATGCCTGTAAGGTCCTCTTAACAAGCGGGAACCATCAGACATTTACAATGTCATCTTGTTGTATTCAGAAATTGTACTCCTTCTGGGTGCCATCACCTGAGTTTATGTCATTGACTGATATAATACTGATCAGATCATAAAATACTTCTTGGTGTGTTCAGCTTTATCTTTCTGTACTGATCCTCAACATTGACCATGAGAGTCACAGTTTCACACTTAACCATGGAGACTTATCACAGAGGTGAGCACAATGGCCCTGGCCATTTCATTCAAAAACTAAATGGCCGATTTTGACAGTAACTTGCTAAATCACCTTTATTTTGGCATAACTTCATTCTAGCAAAGGAATTTTGGTGAAAATTCCAGGAACAAAAAAGTTTCTTTTGGACCTTTTTTCAACGACAGATTACGCAATGAAGAAGTGAATCTTGTGCAGAAACATTGAGGCCCAGTTGTAGTCAACAAGATTTCTGACTTTATGCAGAAAACCGCATTTAAATTGGTTTGATGGTTTATGAGATATTTGAGATAATCGGTGTTGATATTAATACGAACAAGACTGTACATGTACTTACCTTTGGTTGTGCAGTAAGCGTCGAATCCTTTTCCCCAGCCTTTATTTCCGCAGTTCCTTATTCCTGGTGGTTTACCAGCATCGCAGCCTTTTATTTGTTCCTGCATTGGATATTCACCATTACCATTGGTCAGCCACCCACAAGCACATACATTCATCCCCCACTTCCAGGCCTCCAACAAGTCATTTTACGAAGCGAGCCTCAGTCCTCGACTGGCACACTCCTTCTCGGCAGCTTTCATGTTCGGATTCGTGTACACACCAGCTTTCGACCGGATATGGACCACCGAAACTGGGGGAACGTTTGGGCGAACTGGAAATGGTAAACATACAAATGTTGATGAATTTCTCACCTGATAAACATGTCACAACATATCTCGCCGATGCTATTTTTTATGTTTGTATTGTTATATTAAGATATTTTCTGTCAGGGCCGAAGCAATAGCATTATTGGCCCTGCTAAGCACGGAAGAGACCATCTCAAGCTACTCATGTTCCTCACTTGGATGGGGTCTTTTACTTGCCCTTGCAAAGGCACAAGGTACAAGGCACCACGGCTTACTGTCCCGTGTGACGGACGTGAAGAACCGGGAATGAAATCCCATATGGCAAATGATATTTTGTATATCCTGTTTGTACTAGATTTGTATTAGATTTTTCCGTCACGGCCGAAGCCATACGTATTGTCCCTGGTATGGAGAAGCCATCTCAAGCTTCCCATGTTCCTACTTGTATGGTGTCTTTTAGTTGGTCTTGTAAAAGAACAAGGTTGTTATTGGAATAGGAATTTTTTTTACTTACGTGGAACACATAAAGCTGGTCGGTACCAAATTCCTTCAGTGAAGGCAGCCGTAAAGGAGTGTAACAGTCGAGGCATGCAGTTGGCGACAGTTACACAGTTATGGCAGGCCTGGCACACTGGTTACGATTCCTGTCGCTATGGATGGCTCGTGGGCGGTCACGTTCAGTATCCTATCACAAGGCCCAGACGCGGATGTGGGACTTTCAAGGCCGGAATCAGGGCCAGAGGTGGCCCTGTACCTGCTAAAGGAAAATTCGACGCGTATTGTTTCAACGCGATAAAGCAAATAATGAAAACATAAGATAAGCTGCTGTAAAAGCTATTGTTCATCTTTAGAATGTGCATTTCGCCATTTTGGTCGACTTGCATTTAAAGGGGCAATGTATTCCTTCCCTATCCTGCGCTAAACTCCCGTTAAGGGAGACCTCTATTGACAATGTTGTTAAACTACCACTTATCAACCTCGCGCCATGTAGAGTAACTCTCGTTCTTAGGGTATCACGCATACATAGTATTGTAATCATACATTCTCCAACACTGGGGCAAAAGGCAAACCTACGGCATTGCAGAATGATGCAATCACCGCCGGTGGCGCCGGCTGTCGACAAAAAGTGGCAAGATCGTGACACTTAATGGGATTGTGCACCTTGAGTTACGGCTTCGGCCCTGACAGTCCTCGTACCGTTGAGTTACGGCTTCGGCCCTGACAGTCCCCGTACCGTTGAGTTACGGCTTCGGCCCTGACAGTCCCCGTACCGTTGACTTACGGCGTCGGCCCTGACAGTCCTCGTACCGTTGAATTACGGCTTCGGCCCTGACAGTCCTCGTACCGTTGAGTTCCGGCTTCGGCCCTGACAGTCCTCGTACCGTTAAGTTACGGCTTCAGCCCTGACAGTCCTCGTACCGCTGAGTTACGGCTTCGGCCCTGACAGTCCAAAACAAAAATATCTAATCTGTAATCTTTTTCTTCTTATTTTCCAGTTTGTCCTGCTGGCCAGCAGTTTAATGGGATGAGATAGCCTGAACATGGACCAGTGGAGCTGAAGAAAAGCAAGCAAATATAAGATTCGGAATTACCTGTTTTGAAGGGAATATAGACCTTTCTAACAAGATGGCGGTCTAACAGTTCTCACCATATAACGTCAGAAGTTTAATACATGTACCATTCAATGGCTGGTCGCACGCTAAGCTGGTCAAAAGGGTCATGGGGACGAAAGTTTAGGTACGTTAAGTTATAGAGATAAATATGATCAATTTGGCAAAGCCATGTCAGTTTCATTGACTGGAGTTTCCAAATTAGGTCCGATGAGAACGTGACCTTGGTTCACCTAGATGAGTGCAGTAACCCAAACGCGATGTCCAATGGTTATGAAATAAAGACCATTTTGTTCCTGGGGAAATTTCCTATCATGAACTGGAAAAAAACGGTATCCTGAAGACCCAGGTGGTTGTGCATTTTTAGTGTACACTGTGTAGCAATTTCTATGTGTACTACACAACATCAGAGCCAAAACCAGTACAGATACATCTAGATCAACTTAAGATTTTTTGTGAGCATAGCGTCTTATACTGCAGTGCAGTCTCAAAGCGCTTTGCATGATCACCCTAGCTATAGGCCTACGCAATCCAGATCAAGCTCCACATTACGGGAAGTACAAGACTTTCACATAAACCATCTCGGCCAGCTCGATACCAAGCATTAACACCTGGGTTGACTTGGCCAAAGTCTCACGCCGAGTGGGGATCGAACCTGTGACCCTCTGACTGCTAGCCAGAGACCCGAGCCACTACACCACAGCGGCTTCTCAAAATACTCTACCCATTAAGAGGTCAGTCTGAGAAAACTACTAGCCGTGGATAGAGATACCGGTAGATTTGATACAATGTGATGCTCACCCTTGGTTGTACAATATACGTTAAATCCTTTTTTATTCCACGGTGTTTTCCCACAGCTCCTTATTCCTGCTTTGGAAGTTCCGCAACCTTTTCTTGGCTTCGTGATTGGATAATAAGCCCCACCATTAGTCAGCCATCCACAAGAACACGAGTCCATTCCTGCCTTAAAGGCCGCCTTCAGCTGATCATACGAGGCCAGCGCCAGGCCTCGACTGGCGCATTCCTTCGCTGCATCCTTTTTCGGAATTTGGTACCTGCCAGCTTTCGACTGTACAAGAACAACGGGAGATATGGCGGCCTCGGCAGAGTCTGGATCACAGAGAACAATTGTTTAAGGCAAAACGAAAGATTTCGGCTGAAAACACTTTTATGACAATTTTCTCTCGCCAATTATAGCCCTGTTCTCACGGAGTCGGTTTGGTCCGGTTTGAGGCCAGTTCACTTACTTTTTGTACCGTGAAAAAGCCACGCGACTTGTACTGTCCCCTCCTTTTCACGGTACAAAAAAGTACGTGAACTGGGGCAGCCGCATAGAAACTCACCTAGTGCTTCGACAGCCTATCGGTGTTAAGATGCATGGAAAAATGTACAGCACTATCGGCAGATGGACTCCGCTAGCGCTAGCAGAGTTTCTATGCGGCCACCCTTGGTCTCGAACCGACTGCGTGTAAAAAGCTCTAAATGTGGCCAAATTTCATATAATCGAAACTCTTTCCTGACTCCACTGTGTCGTGAAACGTCCGGTGCTTATCGAGTGGTTATCTCCCCCCCCCCCCAGGTGTTTACCGAGTGGTTACATATTATATATATATATCGTTGTCTAACAACAAAAGTAATTCTATCTCTGTTGGAAAGTGGCAACAAACTTTGGTTACAATTCAGGCCTTGATGTTTTTATCTGTACGAAAGAAAATTTGTCGCCAAAATGAGAATGATGAGGTAGGTGGCCGAATCATCTTCTGCTGCTTACAACGTCACCTCTTTCTCCTCCTCTCTCGCCCTTGGAGCCCTTACAGACCTCCCGCAGTTTGGCCCTCCCTAGAAGAAACAGTCTACAAATTCTTACCCTGGAGAAGGACCACCGCAACCAAAATTGCCAGCAAGTGGAAGGAAATCATGATGGCCGAGTAAACTGAAGAGGGATTCAATACAATGTATGTCTTTCTTTGGTCTTTGATTGGAATATGATATCAACTCGGTCCATTTATGATATCGCCAGCTAAACAAGGCGAAAATATCAAAATTTTGTCTTGTTGGTGATAATTCTTTGCCCAATGTTGTTTGCTGGCAGTTATGCCAATTTCAACACGGTTTGTTCCACATGAAAGTACATCTTGTTGGTCATATTTCTGCTTCAAAATATGGGAAATTTGGAAATGTCATAATTATGTAATAGCTCATCAGAAAAAATCTTAAAAATCAACATTTTTATTATGTAACTTGTTTGCGATTTTTGTTGCAGTTTTGATAGATTGAAACGCTCTAAGGATTTGGGGCTTTATGTCGAGAGGTTGGCGAGATATTTGAGATGATCAAAATTTGGATAATTTGAGATTTTCATGCTTTTCGGGAAATTTTTATTCCATTAGATAAAGCTAACATTAGAATATCTGATGAGCTTTTACGCAATTACGATATTTCCAAAATTTGATGTAGAAATATATGACCAACAAGATATACTTTCATGTGGAACAAACCGTGTTAAAATTGACCCAGTAGTATTTGAAATACTGTAAAATCGAACTTGTAACATCACTTCAGGTATTAGAACGTCCAGCCCACTTCAGCGAGCTGGGTGTGGTTATTGTGTTGAATATGCGTCTTTTATCCAATCACAAATCGCAAAGCCCCCGAAACGCCAACGCGAACGTCTCTCCTTTTGTTCAGTGCTTTCTTTGTGGCATCGAACAATGGCTTTGGCGTTCGCGTTGGCGTTTCGGGGGCTTTGCGAAAACTCCTTATTGTTTAGCCTACGAATACGCATAGTGGCATTGAATAGGCCTTGGATAGAAGGGCGTGATCGTGATTGCCGAATCTATCACCCCGGGTCGATCACTTTTCATGAAAGCAATTGTTGGGCCTAACACCAGTAATGACCATGTTCTTTAATGGGTGTTATGAAAAAAGACTTCATTGTGTTAACGTTTTTGTGAAAACCCGTAGTACCATTGATGGACGGCCGAATGAAAACCCGTAGTACCATTGATGGACGGCCGAATGATCAGAGCTAATCACCTGTACTCAAACAATTCAGAATAGGCCTGTCAATGTCACATTAGGCCTACTCGCGTCAGTTCAATTGAACTTTAAAGCGAATGGTCAAATGACCAACTGCGTTTGTAAACCAATCAGAACTCAGCTTGTGTAAAGCTAGGAATCCACTGCTGATTTTCTGCGTTGCGGCTTGCTTTGCAACCTGCTACCGGTACCTGCGATTGAACACGATCGCAAGGAACTGATACCGGTCGCCGACCGATTGCCGACTGAAATTGACCACATCTTCGCCATTGGTGGGAATCAAGTCATGTGAGTCCACTACGGCGATCGAGTGCCCAGTTGCAACGCAACCCAGTTGCAACGCAAGTCGCAACGCAAAATCAGCTTGAAAATCAATGGTGGATTCCTAGCTTTACAGACTATTGAAGTGATCCTGAACCGCCGGGGCGAGCGAGACAGTCTCGTTTTCATTTTCCCGCGCTACGCCAGTATGAATGAGCGCCTGTCAATCATCACGTCACGTGATTACTATGGAATTTACTACGCGATCACTGATTGGGCAAGTTCTGAATGAGTGACAGCTGATTGTCTTTTTCAAGTGGAACTTTACAATCTGAAACTCCAGACAAGACTTGTCTTGTCTGGAGTTTCAGATTGTAAAGTTCCACTTGAAAAAGACCCCGGTTGGGGTCGAAAATTCGTGAATTCTGGAGATTGACTTCTTGTTCATTATTAATGATGCCATACATGCAAACAACCTCCTCATCGTCTCAAAACGGAGTTCTTTCTTTATTATGAGCCACGTCTGTGGACAATCCATAGCTGCTGGTCGGCATTTGCTACCTTTTAAGGCCGCCCTTTCCCTTCTTTCACTTCTCGCTTCGGCATCCTGTCTGCTGCGCGGTTTGCACGATTGACAAACTCAGTGAAGGTAGCGTACTGCGCATGCTCAGAAGCCAGGAGCGGAAATCGGAAGTTCCATTTTCGTGGGCGGTGAAAATGATCGGGTGCCAACTTTTGCTTGGCGGTTTAGGACCACTTTAATGTACAGCCATGTGACCATCATAGCAATGAAGTGGGCTGGTCTACCACAGTGATGTTACAAGTCCGATTTTACAGTATTCAAGGTATGAGGAAACCAAAAGCAACACAATTTATGAAATAAAAAACATGATATCGGAATTCTTTAAAAATTACCAAAAACAGACAAACAAAATTTCGGTTCAAAGAAAGCAGAATGACTTGCGAAAGCTCTCCAGAAAACTTTCACACGGATACCTAAAAAAACATCCGAATAGACTGACTTTCTTTGATTCACAGAGGATCCGTAAATGCCACCATTCAAGGAGAATTTCGGTTGGAGATTTGGAGAATAATCAGAAGTCAGTGAAATCTTACCTTGGTCAGACAGCACAGAAACTTTCCTAGTAAGTCCGTGCAAGTGAGGAACTCCTGTAAAGGGATGGTGTTATAACTGCGGCAGCTGGAATCAACCAATCCTATGGACCCCTGGCAAATTGGGCGACGCACTTATGACGTGAGTAACGTTATCGCTGAATATTCAGTTCGATATGTAGTTCGAGCATTTTCGAAGTCGGCAACAATGCGCTTACACTTGACTATTGTTGTTGCTGAAAATGGTTTCGAATATACCGAAACATTTTTTTTCAAATTACCACAGAATGCATGGCGACTGGGTTAACAAATGCATGAACTATGAGAGGTGAAGTGTTGTGTTAAGGAATCGATGGAAAGTAGGAAAGCAGTGAGGAGTGAGTTGGGAAGCGATCAGTGGTAATTTACAAAGTAGGAAAGCAGTCAGTGGAAAGTTGGATAGTGATCATTGAAACGTTGGAAAGCGATCAGTGGAAAGCAGTCAGTGGAAAGTTGGAAAGTGATCAGTGAAAAGTTCGAAAGCGATCATTGGAAAGTTGGAAAGCAATCAGTGGAAAGTTGAAAAGCAATCAGTGGAAAGTTGAAAAGCAATCAGTGGAAAGTTGGAAAGCAATCAGTGAAAGGTTGGAAAGCAATGAGTAGTAAGTTGGAAAGCGATCAGTGGAAAGTTGGAAAGCGATCAGCGGAAAGTTAGAAAGCGGTCAGTGGAAAGCGATCAGTGGAAAGTTGGAAAGTGTTTAGTGGAAAGTTGGAAAGCGATCAGTGGAAAGTTGGAAAGCGGTCAGTGGAAAGTTGGAAAGTGGTCAGTGGAAAGCTGGAAAGCAATCAGTGGAAAGTTGGAAAGCAGTCAGTGGAAAGTTGGAAAGCAGTCAGTGGAAAGTTGGAGAGCAATAGGAGGAAAGTAAGAAAGCAGTCGTTGGAAATTTGTTTCGCCTTCGAATTGCTACGGTACGTCAAACACGAAAATATTCAAGAAAAGGCTACTTTTCCGAATTCTGCCGATGGTTTGGATGGCAATGGTGCTCGGTCATCGACGACCTTATGCTTGCTATGAAGATACTAAAAGAAAGCTTGTGGCTCCTACTTCTGATACAGAATTTGCTTTGAGGTGTACACTTTGAGAGTAATGGCCATGTTCTCGTGGGTTTAGTTTTTTGAGGTCCACCATGTCATCATGAAAGTTCAACTATATTCAAGAAGTCCAAAAAACAAACTCAGAGATTTCAAAACATGTTGAAAATCATCACCTATACATGCGTTATTAAATATGTTGGGAGACGTTTTGTAAATCGTAAAAATAATCTTCTGAATTCGTTTTTGAATTTCATGAACATGTTTTAAAATCTTGAATGTACTTATGTGGTACATTTTGAACCTTTTGAATATATTTTCAATTTCTTGTATAGGTACTTGTGAGATTCGAATATTTTCGTGTTTGGCATGCCATAGATTATTGGACCATTACAAAATCGTCACAGCTGACGATCAGCCGATTTTTGAGTCAAGTGTCAAGTGTATCACAGGTGATACATATCACATGTGCAATAATGGTTAACTTATATATACTGTATTCTAGAAGTTTGCGGGAATGTGGAGTAAATTATGGAGGAGACATAATCGATGGTGAATTAACAACCAACCAATCCTTAGATTTCAAGTGTTGTGAACCACCCTAGCAAAAGTAGGCGCATGTCGCAACCGAGGAAAGGGTTAATGGCCTTACAACACAACAGCTGAAATGTACGTATCTGCAGGTTGACAGTAGTAGTGGACAGCAGTGATAATAGTTGTGTAAACTGATGACCAATGATAATCACTTACGACAAGCGCCTGCTTTTTGGGAGCGGCTCACAGTTTATAGAAAATGCTATTAGTCAGAAATAATTTCATTCGATATTGATCATTAACAATGGCCTAATAAAGGGTTCATGACTATGAAACCTTTGTTCGCCGGCGTGTTCGTATTCCGTGTACCTCTATGTAAACTCGCGTTAATGGCTTCACGGTTGCGATCCCTTTGGTGGTGTAGTGGTTCGTGCCTCCGACTAGCGGTCAGAGGGTCCCGTGTCCGTATACCGTATTATACCGGTACCTCTTTGTATCCCTCCTTGTAATCGCAGCGTAAATGTTATAGCAGTTATTAGATGACGTTATCCAGCCAATCCCAGTTATGGCTATTCCATCCAACAATCTTCCCCCTCCACTGAACCCTTCAAAATAAACCACAGTTGGACCGAGTTATATTTCGGGTTCTGGTGTGAGTGTGTCTCGTACAGAATGCCAATATAAAATCAATAGAAAATTTCATGTTTCTTGTTTGGGCAGGTCGTATTTGGACCCTGGTAGATCGAAAGAGTATCACATTGTTCTGACAGCATCTGTGCCTACAAGTTATTGGTAGTCGATTATGTAATCCTACCCAACTCAAATCATGAAGTGGTGGACAAATGGTTTTCTTCCAAACACCGACCGATATTGACCAAAACATCAGGGGTAGCCGCATAGAAACTCCGCTAGTGTTTAGACCGCCTATCGGTGTTTAAATGCATGGAAAAATTTACAGCACTATCATTAGATGGGCTCCGCTAGCGCTAGCGGAGTTTTTATGCGGCCATACCAGGGATTTCTTGCCTCAAGAAGAGAATAGCAGCAGTGGGTCACGCGTATCGCCAATCCCCGGAACGGAATAGTTATTTTGGGCGGAAAGGAACAGAAATGAAAATGGGAAAAACCGAAAACCGAAATGGCGGATTTAAATTTAAATATCCCACCACTATTAAGTAGCAACAGAACACGTGATCGAAAGAAATTTTGTCAACGACGCATTTCCCCTTCGGTTTTCCACCCACTCTGCCATTACGCACGTCTATAGTAAACATTTTCATCCTGACTCCAGGTTTCAAAAGTATGGAATTGAACGGAAAGGGTGGACGTCGTTGTCCACTTAAGCCGCGGTGGTCATTTTGTTAATGTGTGCATGTAATCATGCCGTTTTTCGTCAGCTCTATAAATTAAATCTTTTATTTAATAATTCTGGAATACTTTTTCAAAAAGCTGAAAGTTTCATTGCCGATAATTGATACTTCATTCTGTGGTTTCGTTCCGGTTTTAGGCTCATTCCGCATTTTCATTTCTGTTCCGTTCGGTCAAAAATAACTATTCCTTTCGGGGGATATTAACTACCCGCAGCAAAGTTCTGGCGGACCAATACAATATAAATATCCCCTGATTGGTGCTCAGTCGAACATGAATGGGTCCGCTGGGCGTTGAATTGGACCTTAGTGACACCTATTGGTCGATCGACTGACAGCTCCTATTCATATTAGCTGACATCTGTTAAATAAACAGTTAGAAGCCACCAGATGGCGACTGGATTCACTGATCTCCAGACATATCACAGTGGGTATGTTCAGGCAGTTATCTGTGCCGCCATTATCTTAAATTAGTGTGTGAATTTGTTCAGTTCAATCCAAGCAATACTTTTTAAATTGTTTTCTAACAAACAGACCGATATCGATTTAAATACCACATTCTGGGCCGATCGCACAGAAAGTCCGACACTCAGCACAATTAGTGTTCCATGTGCAAATGTACGAAAGCATATTCAAATGTACACAGATGTCCCTGCCACATCATGGTTCGTGATGTTCTCATTAATTCAGTCCTGTTGTATCGTAAGATCTACTCGTCGTAATTCAACAAAATTTGCACTAAACATGCAGAAGGGTCTTGCCTAGTCAGAATAAAAATCTGTTGAAATTTAAAGAGATACTGTCCACATTTATAAAA
>NMRB01000973.1:29577-42999 GCA_002633025.1 Notospermus geniculatus | reverse complement strand
TGTACAATATCTCACATACGGTGTAATTTTTAGCACTTTCAACTGGTGGAATGAATATATGGTTGAATTAATGGCCCACAATTAGAAATTTTTGGAAAATGAACTTAAAGGTAATTAATTAAGGAGGATTTTATGAAATTAAACCTGAGGTGATGGCGTCATAATTGACCGCAGTCGTCAAGTAGATGTATTCGCCCTGATGTCGCCAAGCACACCATAGTAACGTTGTGCATGATTATGACGTCATAATCAGGCTTCCTCCCGTCGTGCTCCAGTGCAGTTCTCCTGCGTGGCGTCATCAAGGCAGGGCGGCGTCACCAAGCCCAGTGACGTCAACTACATGTAGGCCTGACGTTCGTCAAAACTTCGTCGCGTCGGTTGGTTTGCATCGGGTTTTTCATCATCGAAAAACCCGATGTAAATAGTTGTTACACATCATTGTTTCTGACTTTAATATTCTCACGTCCTCCAAACATTAGGCCAAATTGATTTAGGCTATATCTTCGCCAATAAAGGCATAACATTGCCAACGCCAAATTCTCGAATTCTGGTTCCGTTTACTCTGGATTCACTCTCTATGGAAGGTACCACCAAAAATGTAAACCAACCCCGCGAGCTATTCGCTTTAAGTGACGTCGTTTTCGCGCCTCCAACAATGTGTGCCAATACAGAAATCACCGAAGGGTCAGTACATGCAGCGCGTTGTCGCCGGGCTACTTAACTATAATGTTGTGGTGTGACCTCTCGCCGGGCTTTTCGGACACACAGGTTTGACACGTGTCTGGAAAAACACGGGTATTTTTAACAGGTGTAACCGTACTGAGTACTCATAGGTCTCATGTTCTCCTTTGTCTTCATATTTTTCAGGCCCCATTCAAGATGAATCTCTCTGCAGCCTTCTGATGACTCTGTTGCCCTGGACCGCTACTTCCAACAGAAGTTCGGTATCGTCCCACGTAATTCACCACCTGAGGAGCAGCAAAGCCAGGCTGACGTGCCGGTCCTTCAACTTGATAATGATACGGATATGTTCATTCCGTTGGATTGTTCCTTCCGTGAGGTGGAAGCTGATGATACACCTGATGCGCCCGAGGACGCCACCCTACAGGCTGAAGTGCGACTTCGGGAACGAGTGTCCACACTAGAGCGGCAACTCATTGAAAAAGACAGCACGATCGAGGACATAGCGGCACAAATAAAGAATCTTACGGCGGTAATCGAAACCAACAAGGCGGAGCTGGACTCTCTTCGTAAGGCACGTAGGGAACAATCTCCTGCTAATCGTAGAAGTAGGTCTACTCACGGAACTCATACGGAACGACGCCGATATCGTTCTCCAGTTCGGGAGTCACGGGATACGACCAGTTACGTAAACGGCAGGAAGCGATACGTTCGCGATATTTCACCCATCCGCGACGACTCCCATGGTAAACTAGCGGAGATTCACCAACGACAGAGGCGGTGAAGAGTGTATCGTTGTGGTCGATAGGATAATTATTGGACTTTTAATTCTCATGTATTCTTGGACTTGCGGCATTATGTGATACCGGTATTGGACTTTAAATTTATAATTTTGTGGACTTTCAATTGTGTACTTGGACTTTCACCTTATGGTATATATCTTGGACTTTCACTTTCATGTGATTTGGAATTTCGATTAATATTGTGATCTTTGATTCTGGACTCTGTGATTGTGTTTTTTAATGTTTATTTATATTTTTGTGCAATGTTGTATTATTTCATGCTTGATTGATATGGTTGGCGAGGACGCCAAGGTCTTAAGGGGGAGTAGTGAAACACCCCAGTGTTCTTGTATATAGTATAGCTTGTATCAATAACAAAAATCAACCTTGTCAACTTTCACACTTGTGCTGCATATTATTACGTTGTAAATAAATAGATGTATTTTTCCATTTTAATTTTGTATTAAAAGTGATTGTATAGTCACCTTTCTGGAGTGTAGTTAGGCCTAATTGCTTATTCAGTCATTGTTATTGTTGTAGGCACTTGCGCACGCATCATGGCGCCTATTTTAAGTGGTGCGCTTGAAACTCCATCGTGATCAGAGCTCCCTGGAAATTTGATTAATTCGTCGATGAAATGACAGCTTATGTGATAATTTACTGGATATTTTGTTCAACATCAGGATTGTAAATATGTAATCTTTCTTGTACGTAGGTTTTAGCTATATTCATAATGTTTACACCATGGTTTTTGGGCCGAGTTTCCCTCGTACCGGTAATTCTCGGCTCTGTCATTGTTTTGATCGCCATCTTGGGGATTCTCGCGGCTCCCCCACTTGAGTATAAGTACGGGTGCCTGTAGCCTGCTGGGACCGCTGATGTTGACGTCTGACGCATCTGATGACCCTACGGTGAACTGAAGCCTGATGACTGAGAAATCGAGTCTTCTAATGATCTGAAGCATTCCTACTGAAGTGTGTGCACATACATGTGTGCGTGCGTGCGTGCGTGCGTGAGTGAGGATATTCCACCAGTCATTTTTTCGTCAGTCATTTTTCTGCCAGTCATTCTGGAAATTATAAGGTAGCCCATTAGGCACATTTCAAGTTTGATGGTGGAGGTTTGTGATTAGTCCTTTGTAAACAAACGACCTGATTTATTGGAAGATTGCGGACAGCCTTTATTGAGCATGCGCAAACGGGGCAGAAGGCGCTGTGCTGACATTAAATGGGCTCTGTTCAAGTTCACAAACATAGGTGGAACACCTTGCACCCCTGGCGTTCACCTTCTTATCCATAATTCAGCAATTACACCCACTTTGAGTCTAATTCGATAAATTAAGGCCTTGGCCTAGTGAAGGTCAAATTCCAAACCCACTCGGGCCTCATCACCTCATGTAATGAACTCTGCAGCCAGAGCATGTCCATAGGGCCTATAGCATGTGCGTGTGGATAAGAGACACGTGTTTGTTTTCCACCGGCACATGCAGGCAATGCAAAACGATATTGCCCCCCCCCCGAAAAGTGTATCTCCCATTACAGAATACCACTATCAGTGAAATAGCACTGGGCCAGCACATTTCAATCAAAAATGTATTAAAGCCCTACAGTATTGTATTTTACGATATTTTCAAAAAGTTAGGAGAGTGCACATAGAGGTCCCATAGCCTCGTGAAGGTCCCAAAAATGCTTGCCTGATACGCACTTCACAGAATCAAGGCCTAGTTTTCAGCACGCATTGGAAAAAACTGCAGGGAGAGCTCCAATGTATTCGGACAGAGCGTAGTACATTTTACACTACGCTGACGTCGTGACGTCGTGCGAGAATCGCGGCGATGTTTTGCGTTTTTCACATTCAATACAGTGGGGCTTTAAGTTGCGTGAATATATGAGAAAATCTATAATTTTTGAACTGACTGGCAGAAAAATGACTGGTGACTGGTGAAAAAGTGACTGGCGGAATATCCTCACTCGTGTGTGTGGTGACAGGCGTAATCGTGTGTGGAGGTCTCAGCAAGCATTCCCTGGTGTATTGTAGTAGAGGCCCGTGGTCTCTCTCTACTACCGAGCTATACATACTGAGTACTGGGTACTGTTTGTGTGCGGTGTACATTGTGTTGTTCATGTACATGTCTATCAACGTGTAATATTTGATTGCTCTTCTCTATTTGTAAATAAATTCTCGTCATTGTTATACTTGTATCTGATCTTGCCATTCTTCCTTGCCATTGTTTTGGTCAAGGCCTATCCATTCTGAGATCCTGCCCCTGAAGGCGTTACACTCGATACGAGATATTTTTGCCTCAAATACAAGATATTATTGTGTTTCAAAGCGCTTTAACACCCCATCTCAAGAGGAGATAAATATTTTTCTGTGTGTGTGGTGGCCACGGGTGTCCTGCAGTGCCCCACATCTATGTGGTGGTAGAGTCAGTGGTCCTCAATGGAGGTCTGAGGTGTCCTGCCGTGCCCCATATCTATGTGGTGGTACACTCAATGGTGTCCTGTGGTGACCCAATGCATCCACCATTGGACACCCCTTGTCCCACCACAGGACATACATGGTCCCACCACAGCACAGCCCTGGGTCACAACAGAACACCATTGTTAAATTAAGCCAGTAGTAGATGTAATGTCACTCTTTGCATACATTTTCATGTTACCCTTTGCATACTTTTTTGATAACGTTTACGAAGGTTCGCAACATGAAAATGTATGCAAGAGAATGACATTACATTTACTACCGTGGTAACTTAGGGTTTGATGCCACTCGTTGCATATATAGGTTCGTACGTTGTCCTGTCCTGTGTCTGTGTGAATCTTCCTGGGCACATCCTCCGCGTAGGCCTGCCTCTCTCCTGGTGTTTGCTGCGCCGCGCTCTATCGCGCTAAGACGCACTGCATTTGATTGGGACGAATGAAAGAAAGGGGAGGGGGAGAACAAGAGAACCAAGAATGAAGGAAGACCGACCGACCGAGAAAGAATGAGTTGAGCGCATGGCTTGTAAAAATATTACTCGGCGCGCAGTAATGGGCCCTAAAAATGCGCTGTTGAAATGTTCGAACGCGCGGGTTCGGTGAACGCATTGTTAGGGTCCGTACAGCTGGCCAGTAATGTTTTTTTGCGTCTCGCCATCCCTGACCTCGGGGAAAGAACCACTAATACTTTTCATCAAGGAAGAAGGAAGACCAAGAACGAAGACGAACGAGGCATGTGTGGCGTTTGATCGACTCATTTTTATTAATATGTTTCCTTAATAGACAAATCGTAAGTCTGGTGGACAAGATCTTACAACAACAGTGTGGATATGAAGTATTTTTAATCAGGACAGTGTTCGGTCTAGTTGTAGACCAGTGACAGATGTCATTTCACATGAATACAGGTGATTCTAAGGCGCAAGTGGCTCTATGAAATGACACCCGTCGTGGCCTCATTCACGAGCAATTCACCGTCATTTCTAAAACCTATTGTAGAAGAACTATGCGTTAACGAAATCGCCACCAATCCCATTTTTTGGCTCACGGGAAGATTTCACCAAGATATCACCAAAATCTCTCTATAGGCACCTGGGGAACTAAGTTTACTATCAGGTAAAACCAATACTTCATGTAAATCATCAACCAATTAAGTGCAAAACAAAACCGAAAATCGCAGGAACAGCGGGTGATTGCGGCTCAGTCGATCAATGCATGATTTTTATTCAAATTAAGTCCTTTCCCGCCTGGTTAGTAGAGTCCGTTTCAAAGTTTACCACTCGTCACGCATTTTTTTTTTGTCTGCAATCGATTTCACATACCTCAATCGATCGGCCAACAACTCCTAAACATTCTTGGCTCGAGTTTAGGAATGGGTTGTAGTAATGGGCAGTGAACCAAGATCAGGTGACGGGGTACTATAATGAGCTGCCGCACAAGAGATTAGTTCTGAGACCGCCACTAGGCCTGTGCTGATCTGTTAGGTATCCCTTCACCTTAAAGAACCTCGGGCGCTCTCTAATCGAGGTCCATCACACATCGCTTAAACCGGCGAATCCAATGTCGCGGTTCGGGCTTTGAGACGCGGCGGTTGCATTCCCTCGAGGTTACCTTATAGGGACTTCCGATTGCCATATAAGGTAACCACGAGGGAACGCAACCGCCGCGTCTCAAACCCGAATCCCGACAGTGGTTTCGCCGGTTTAGGATCAGATAAATCTCGGTTCGAAATACAAAAACTTGAGAGTGTAGGCCACGTATTATGAAATAAAAAGACGGGGACATAGGCATGGGATTGACCGCAAGTATACTGTCGTGTCAATAAAACAGATTTAGTTAACCAAACTTCTCCATCAATAACCAAGCTCTGCCCGACAAGCGTACATACATGTAGAACAACTCATCGAACTCCGGATGGCTTAAACAGGACTCCGTAGTGTTGAAAATAGCATCGGACAGAAAACAGATTTGGTAGAAAAACGTAATAAAACACCACTTTAACAATACCACTTCTTATTACGATTCCCTTGGAGTCTACGCGCCTGGATCATAGATCAACGGGGATTGTTTTTGGGGGGGGGCTGACGAATCGGATGTTTTTTATTTTTACTATAGGCTGAGTGCTTTGGGGGTCATTCTCCACAGGGTGACTTTGTGGGGGAGCAGGTCTTTTTTTAGTTCTCGCTTTTCGCCCAGGTACGCGTTTTACGCAGGTTTCAGCAAGTGTTTTCACACAATGTAATTGGCAGCGGCCACAGCCGTGTTGTACATGCTGGTCGTAAAACGCGGCGAATGTATCAGGGTTAAGGAAAATAACAAACAGGACGCATTGTCGTGAAATTGAATAAAATTGCTATGAAAGGTTATCCTGCTACACTGTAAACATATGTGTTCCATTTTTGAACACCTAAATGAAACAGATAATGAACGCCTCCGGGCGTTTCCCAGGTTCCCCCAATCTGACGTTAGTACGTCACCGTATTAGTTGCGCCGGAGTGTTGCATTGTGAGACAGGGCTAGCGCCGACCAAAAACAATTGCACAAAATGTGAACACTAGGACGCGTAAACAACGCTATGTGTTCAGAACACTAGAAGGCGTTCTTCAGCAAAATCCGAAGGTGTTCTCAAATGGCATGTTCTAAAATTCACGCTTGTGTGTTCTAGATCGCAACGCTTAGTGTTCAAAACATGATCATTTGGTGTTCTATTTCCAAAAATAGAACGCCCGGAGGCGTTCATTATCTGTTTCTTTTTGGTGTTCAAAAATGGAACACTTATGTTTACAGTGTAGAATTGAGCTGTCCTTTTATACGAAGAAAATCAATAGGTCGCACAAGATGGTGCTAACTCAATTATTAAATCAATTCAGAACGAAAAAATGTGTTTCATTAGGCTTTGCGAGATTTGTTGGAAAATTCACTTTTACTACGCCGACCAGACTCAACATGCGAATAGATTGAGAGTGCTGATTGGTGTTCCAAAAAAATTCAGAAATGGCGTTTTCGCGACTGGTGCTGTGCGCTAGATTTTCTGATGTGAAACTTAAGCCTTTTCAAGAAGTGAGCATTCCAGTCGTTTTTCTTCGCATGATATTTTTTATAAGCGAAAAGAATCTGATCTTTCGTCATTGCCTCTGGTCGGCGTAGTAAATGTGAATTTTTCATCAAATCTCGCAAGGAGATGCAGTGATCTACTGGATCATAGATCAACGGGGTTTGTTTGGGGGGGCTGACGAATCGGATGTTTTTTTTTTTTTTTTTACTATGGGCAGAGTGCTTTGGGGGTCATTCTCCACAGGGAGACTTTGTGGGGGAGCAGGTCTTTTTTTAGTTCTCACTTTTCGCCCAGGTACGCACGTTTCAGCAAGTGTTTTTACACAATGTAATTGGCAGCGGCCACAGCCGTGTTGTACATGCTCGTCGTAAAAGGCGGCGAATGTATCCAACTTGGATACATTTTTCTGTAGTACATTTATATGCTGATCTATGTGCGACATGTGTTTACTGATCGAAGCCAACAAAGTTTTATTCTTTTTTTCGAGCGACTCTTTATCTTTGATGCATTGGTTGATCCAATCACGCACAACGGGAAAATGATCGTCTTGTATCTTACTGATTTCACATATTTTCTCAAAATCGCGGATCATGTGGCTTCGTTTGAACGGAGTCTGTTTTAAAGGAAGCAAATATGCGTTGAGAAATTGCTCTCTTAATTTTATTCCGGGGCTATTTATGGGAGCTTTCTCAGTTTGGGGGGTGTTATTGGCTCGTTGATGTTCACTTAAAGAAATGAATGTTTGTAAAGTGGTGTCCTCTTCGGTTGAAAGGGCTTCTATTTGAGGGAACGAAGACCCAGAGGGAATCGTACGATGTGGTGGTATTGGGTTGTCTGAATCGGACTCTTCGCCGCTTTCTGATGATGTATCGGAGCAGCTACCGATCCAGTCCGATTCGCATTCTGCCTGGCCCGTAATAGTCTCTTGCGCATGGCGAAAAACGCTGTGGAAACCCTTGTTTATTTGTTTTTGCTGGCTTTTTGGTATAGCCGGTTGATCTTGATCTCGTTGGAGGGGCGTTTCACTACGCGCGGCGTTAGACATACCGGCGCTATTATTTGAGGCGTAGGGGGCATGTTGCCCAGCTTGACCAGTAACGCCGTTCTCGACCCCGGCGTCTAATTGTGCTGTACACGGGGACCCTGGGGGCGTTTGAGCGGCTGGTCTATTATAGGGGGCCTATTATATGACCATTATCAGTGCCCTCGTCTAATAGTGGTGTACACGACCTTGGGGGCGAATCGCTCGCCGGTCTTTTATCGGGGGCATGTTGCTCAGCTTGAGCAGCATCATCATCATTGTCATGCGATTCCTCAAATCTTTCTACGACAATGTTGAAGTTGTTCGAATCGTCGATACGAATATCTACTTCGAACAGGGAATCGGTGAGTGTGCCGTACGATATTGGTTTGGTTAATGATGGATGGAAGAGGGTTACATCTGCTTGCTGAAGGTAATGCCGCAAATGTCGCGTCACTAAAGGCCAGAAATTGGCGGGCTCCAGATTAGTATCTATCCCAGCTTGGCGGAAGTATTTCCGCAAACTGTTTCGACTAATACTAGGATAAGTTTTTGAAAGGTTTAAAATAAGTGAGCACAATAGCTCCTCGTTTTGGTTGCTAGAGATATTCATTGGGAAATAAATTTTCCTCGAACAATAGAACTGTAATGTTTATGTTCGAAAGTGTCGTCGCTTAAAATATCCTCGACAAAATCCAGGAAGAGACGGAACTCCCACAGAAGTTGGTTTAAGTTCTTTATACCGGACGATATAAAAGTACTTCTTTCTTTAAAACACCTAATATTCAAGGAGGAATATTTAAAACCTCGCGATACGGAGGCCAGTTCAGTGTCGAAGTGTAGTTGTATCCTGGGTGTATCGCTGTCCAGGAAAAACTGCTGCACACAATATATCAAATCGTCTACCCTGCACCGCTGAAACAAATGTACTTGAGGACTCGACGCGAACTGCCCCTGAATATTGACGATCTTGTAAACAAAAAGGAAGTTTTCTCTAGCGGGCCGCGGAGCTATTAATAAATGTGTGTAAAGTTCCTCTAGTATGTGCTGGTATAAACGTTGCAGGTTAGTGGTTTTACACCAATAGATCGTGCCTAAGTGTCCACGCACGAAAATGTTAATAAATAGCGTTTTGCTCACTCGATATGTTATTCGCTCCAAACGTCGCGTGACATACCCTCCTTTTACAGAGGTTTCGAATCGTTTGGCGTACTGGAACAAATCAACGGAAAAGCTATTGGTGGCGATCTCATCGGCACAGTCTTTACCTATAGGTTTCAGAAACGAGGGATTCGGCGCTAATTGTAATACAACTTGATTAAAGTGAAAGTCAGAAAAAGGCAATGAATCACTCTCGCCGGGTGAGGAACATCTCTCGCCGGACATCTGTCGAGTTCTTCATCCTGCAAAGAAAAGAATGTCGGAGAAATGGAATGAAAAAAAGCGAAGAACCGTGAATTGATTCGATCTAAAGGAACAAAACGCTTTTTTGGAAACTTGCCCAGGCAGCTGCCCTTCGTACTGAATAAAAAATGCGCTGAGCGGCATAAAGCGCATNGTTTAGAACCTCACCAGAAATGCACATAATCAGGCTGTGTACAACACACAAACCAACATCCCTCATTCGCAGACCAACAGAAGTAAATGCACTCATGGGGAGCGTAACATTTTTGAACATACATGTATAAATGTTTTATCACACAGCTTTACATTGAAAAAATAAATGATGTGAACACAGCATTATTGTATGCGTTTCATGGTGGTTCACTAGTTTTGAGCACAACCATAGTCAGACATTGGGCCGTATTCTAGAACGTTCCTTAACATTAAGGTCCACCTTAAATCTATTGTTCTCGATGGTTTTACAATAGACTTAAGGTCGACCTTAACGTTAAGTAACGTTCTAGAATACGGGCCATTATTTCTTGACACTGACTAGAAACACGTTTCTTGAACACCTTTCGAAAATTCAGCCCAATATTTTTAAGCGTAGAATGTCACATGACGTCATCGTCTTTATCTACATGTATGTGCCATTTATGCCATATTGTCACTCCATACATCTATGAAAGTTATTTTCACAAAGTTCAAATGGTCTCCCTAGTCTCAGTCATCCTGCCTTTCTCTCTGTTCCAGACAAATAGTGCATCAGGATTCTCATCCCTGGCTCACTCAGTTTTCACTATCTGCTGTCTTCATTCTACACATTTAGACACAGTGTTCACTGAAGTTAACATTATGTGATGCACTCTTCAAAATTGCCACCATTCACTGGAACTCGTACTCAGTTTAGGAACTTCTTCATGTTGCATTCATTGGGAAAATTAACCCGTTAACTGTGTAATTATTTTTAGTTATATTTTTTCTTTCTTAAAAAAAGTTTGCACACAAGGCTCCAGACGTGAGAGAACAACGTCCTACGCACTGTGAGGCGCCACTTCCTTGCAAGGCATACTATTACGCCTGTTTACGCAACCAACGCTCCTCGAGTGTTTCCAGGGATTCCCCGGATTCCGTAATGACGTAATATGACATCTCACCCAGTTAACGGGTTAATATCGTCTTAACGAAGCAAGAGTCCTGGCGTACTTATGAATAGGAGCAGTCAGCCGCACATATTGCCAACAGATGGCAGCAAAGTCTTAGCGGACCAATGTACAGGAAAATCTACGTGATTGCTGCTCGATCGATAATGACTGGGTCCGCTAGATGCATTGAATTGGGCCCTAGTGACACCTAGTGGTCAACTCGCTGACAGCTCCTATTGGAACAGAGAATTTAGGATGGACACACCAGCTCTAGCTGGTTGTTAGGTTCTGAGACAGCTGACGTTTGAGAAGAACAATTAAAAACATCCCCATTTATGTAGACAGTTATTATAATACTCACCAAAGATAGCACAAACATGGTAAAGAAATTATAAAGTATTAAAAGGTTATTTAAAGTTCACAAGTTAAAGTGCAGGGGCCTGTTTCATAAATGAATTAACTTCAATGCATTTTCCATTTGGTTAAAGGTACCATTAGCTTAAAGACACATTAGGAAACAAGCCCCAGGTCACAATTCACATACCAGTATTCGTATGCCGCGACGTCATCGCGTGATGTATGCACGACCCTTCACTCTACGTGCAATATATGGGAAAGATTTGCACAGCATACACATGTCGCGTCACGTACGCTTCGCACAGGTTATGTGTGACAAACGCATGACCTACGCAAAGCCAAACTGTGATTTCATCATGCTGAGTATCGGTCGAATTGTGGCTGATTATCGAGGATTCAAAACTGAATTTAGTACGATTATTGCACATACATTTATCATATCATATACAGGGCATCGTAACCCTGTTGGATTTTTTGCCGGAGGTATGGAGTCCACGACAGGCTGCAGTCCACCTGTGCAGGGTCTTTTATTTGCCCTGGCATAGACACTCAGGTACAAGGGACCACGGCATTTAGTTCCATCCGACGGACCTCAATATTTCGCAATGTTTGTTTCACAATTTTTTTTGTATGCCTTTCGCCTGGAGTCAAACTCGTCCCAACCCATTGCATAGTTTTGTGGTCATTAAGCATGCTAACCACTTGGCCACCGGGCTTAGATTCTTTATGGATGCTCTTGACCTGTGAGCAATCACACTATTTGTGGGCGGAGATTATTGTCACAGACATGACTCATACCATGTAATTATCTCAACCAGCCCATCAAAAGACGAGCTGCAGGCCAGGGCTGACCGCACAAGAAGTCCGATTAGTGCTTTCGGTGCCTATCGGCGGTTTAGTTAATGGGAAAATGCGTTATAACTACTGCCGATAGGCGCTGGTGGCACTATCAGACTTTCTGTGCAGTCAGCCCAAGTCTCCATTATAACCTAGGATTTTTACAAAATGTAGCCGTCGACTAAAAATGCTGATGTGCTGGCTTACTTGCGCACAGGCTTCGCGCTGGCTTTGCATAGGTTATGCAAGACTATCAGTGCAGTGTCCTCGTACATTTGCAACTTCCTCGGATATGTTACGCAATACAGCTGCGTAGGTGAATGTAGGCTACAACCATAATGGTATGTCAATTGCAATCTGTACTATATAAAGTAAATTCAACTGAATTTGCTCTCATCATGATAGAACATTCTAAACCACCTTGGTCACAGTGAGCCTTGTTTTCAATGGATAATGCATTAGCCTCGTTTTAACCACACCGGGCTTTGGTGTCGCAACCAAAACCGCCGACCATGTGTTTCTCGCTTCGAGCATTCAGAGAGGCGGTGCAGAGAAAATGGGCGAGATTTATACTCACTGACCTATCCCAAGAATGTTTTGTATCATAAGCTACACATCCTGCGGAAAATCAGTTGAAGAAAGCACCCTGCTGTCTCATTTCGGCTCCTGCAGCTTGTTGGGCCTAGCGCTGCACACCGATGTACACGATGTAGGCACAATGTACATGTTGTTACACAGTGACGTCGCGTCATCGACGTAGCGTCATCCGCGGAGCCGGATGCCGGGTCGGATTGACTCTGAACATCTCAAAATAGGCCTATTTGCAATCAAATCGCACTGAACTGAATAGGCCTAGGCCTATGAATGTTTTAGTGCCAGAAAGGTTTATGGAAAGGTGGTTTAGAATAGAAATTGATACCTCACTGTCAGTATTTTGGTCGTCTCACCAAACCCGCTCGGGTGGAGCTGTCATTCCGACCTAAACCCTCGGCGCCTCGGGTTTAGGTCTGCATTTTAGCTCCACCCTCGCGGGTTTGGTGAGACAACCAATACCTCCAGTTCGGTATCAATTCCTTAAGCTTTTTCATCATGAGGTAGAAAATTTGTAACCCGCTCCACCAAAAGTAGGCACTTGTCGCAACTGGGGAAAGGGTTAACGGCCTTACAGCATAATAGCTGAAATTTACGTCTGCACGGGTTTACAATAGTAGTGGACAGCAATGATAATAGTTGAGTAAACTGATGAGCAATGATGACCACTTGCATCAAGCGTCTCACATTTAAGGACAAAGACAACATCGCTTCAAAAATTCATATTCCATCTTAGAGGGAATGTGAAATTTTGAAAATAAGCTGGAATAGATACAATAATATCATTTTTTACGTAAGTATGTAATTTCACCACAACAAGACATCAACTTCTCCTTATTCACCTACATGTAAAGGTGAAAAGTCACAACATCATGATTGATGAAATTGGCGGTGATAGATTATGGTACATGTATTAAAGCCCCACTGTATTGAATGTGAAAAACGCAAATCATCGCCGCGATTCTCGGACGACGTCACGACGTCAGCGTAGTGTAAAATGTACCACGCTCTGTCAGAATACATTAGAGCTCTCCCTGCAGTGTTTTCCAATGCGTGCTGAAAACTAGGCCTTGATTCTGTGAAGTGCGTATCAGGC
>NMRB01000972.1:234277-245038 GCA_002633025.1 Notospermus geniculatus | reverse complement strand
GCCATAATTCATGAAGCCTTTGCAAGTTTGCGTGCGCGCAAATCGGTTGTATGGCAGTCAGTGAACAATAGAGGGCATGTGCAGCCAAACAACAGACTTGCGTGCACGCAAAGTTGCGAAAGCTTCATTCATGAATATGGGCCTTGGCATGCCTGCCGCTTCAACCTTTCTGGAGGCTGCATGGACACAGATTCAAAATCAGAATGGATTTTTACCATATTATTACATTCAGGTAACCATGTCAATTTCATACTAGATAACCAATCAACTTAATAATTTATTTCTAATTTCTTTCCACCAATGCATCAAGGGCTCGGGGGCGGGAGGGCACAGGGGTGATGCAATTCCCCTTGCATTAGTCACGTTAGGTTGCCCCAATACATGTACATGTAGATGGGATAAGATGAATGAATTAGAAGTTTCCATTACTGCACGATATTATCGCATCCCCCACCAACAGTTTTCTGTTCCGGTGTAAATGTTTTTAACTGCCTCCCGTTTGCCAATGCCCCCAAACAAAAGATTGACGGGATAAGCGGCAACGTGACAATGGGGGCTGGCACTGATCAACATGTCTTTCTGTATTTGAGTGTCCGCCGAACAATAAGGCGGGCATTGTCGTACGGGGGGCATTCTCACACATTACAGTAATGATACACCTGGTTATATGTTGCTACTCATGAGTTCAGTACACTGTGTTAGGGACCGTCTCAAAATCACATTGATGCCAAAAAAGACGAAGTGACTTCATCTTTTCCCTGACCCCCCTCCCCCCCCCACGGTAGGCACGGAAAGATGATAAAGAAAAACATGTGAAGACACTGGTAAACCAAGAAAGCATTATTTATTAAAGAAGTCATTCTCCTGTAAAAAAAATGAAGTGGGCTTCCCCAAACCGAGACCCCCTCCCCCCAGACGAAGTCACTTCGTCTTTTTTAGCATCAAATTCAAAACTATTTTTAGACGGCCCTTACTGTACTGTATTTTTGCATTCTCTCCAAATCTCTTTGATCTCCCCTTTCCCAACTTGACATCAACACGTATCAATATCAGGACTTTAGGAGGCGACTCTGTCGATTTCTCCAGTGCATTGGCATGGTTTCAACTCTGGCATTTCCTCGTAATTGTTCATCAGTTGAACATGCTTTATCAGCATAGTGTCCGTAATCAATAAATCGAACCATTCCTGACACGCCCGTACGTCCAATGTACTTATACATTCTGAGTTCCCTTACCTGTCAACAGATGGAAGCATCTAAAGTCGGGTGCCTCGAGTATGGCAAGCCAAAGTGGAATTTATTCAAGACTGAATTTTATATCAAATTGTCTTCGAAATATTTCTCTTCGATGTGGTATCAGTGTAACAGAAAGCTACGCCCTACATTGTGATTGAAATCGTCCAACTTCCAAGACATGTAGAAAAGGGAACAAAAGATCGTCGAAGGATTGAACATTCATTCGTCCTAAAGCCCCCGAAACACCAACGCGAACGCCAAACCCATTGTTCGATGCCACGAAGAGAGCCCCGAACAAAAGGACAGACGTTCGCGTTGGCGTTTTGGGGGCTTTGCGAAAACTCTGTATTGTACTGTAAAGGCCCGTTTAAGGCCTGTTTACACCGGCGGCTGGCGGACGCGTTTGCGTTTGCGGCTGCGATTCCGCCTGCGATTAGGCCGTTTATACCTGCGTTTGCGGACGCGATTTCGCACGTGATTTTTAGTAGTTTGCTGCCATGATTTTTGATATTATTTCCATGATATTTTAGTGATATTTTTATCATGCCTGGTCCAAAATACCACCACTGCGTAACCGTGAGCATACATTCTCATATAACATTCAAATACAACGTCCACTTGGTGACTAGGCCTATAAACTTACGTGTGGTTCCGGCAATAGCTTCCAATACAGTGAGCACGCAAACCACTCCCGTGTTCCTTCTAATTTTAGACTCCAGGTCACATATAATGACGTCACGAGGGTGCATTCCCAGCGAAATCCCCGAGGCGTCAAGAAAAACGCGCGATTTTTGCTCAAAGGGCCATTCCCTGCGGACGCGTTTTTCGACTCGCAGACGCGTCCGCAGACGCGATCGCTGGTATAAACACCCATTTGACAAAAGCTAGAACACAATCGATCGCAGACGCAGCCGCAAACGCAAACGCGTCCGCCAGCCGCCGGTGTAAACAGGCCTTTATACANCGTAATCAATAAATCGAACCATTCTCGACACGCCCGTACGTCCAATGTACTTATACATTCTGAGTTCCCTTACCTGTCAACAGATGGAAGCATCTAAAGTCGGGTGCCTCGAGTAACACATATGGCAAGCCAAAGTGGAATTTATTCAAGACTGAATTTTACATCAAAGTGTCTTTGAAATATTTCTCTTAAGCCGCATTTATTTACATTACACGAATTTAACCCGGGGCAGCACCGGTTACGAATTAACCCGGTGTAAGTGACAAGTGTAAACGCGCACATAAATTTGCTCTGGATCAAAAAATGTGTTACACCGGTGTACATGTAGTTTACCCCAGCGGAAGGGGTGAGGCACGCCCCGGGTTAAGATCTAACCCGGTGTAATTTCGTAGTCTACTCTAAACACGCACTCGTGGTGTACCCCGGAGTAAACGAGGACAAGCCTCCATTTTGACTGCATAGCGCATGCGTATGGTTGTCATAACCGAGGCTTCTCCGATTCTACCCCGGTTCCGTTTACATTGCTAAGAAATTTGTAACCTGATATGGGGCGAATCTACCTCGGTTCTGACCCAGAGCAAATTAAACCGGGTTAAATTCGTGTAATGTATTGCGGCTTTTGATGTGGTATCAGTGTAACACAAAGCTACGCCCTACATTTGAAAAAAAACATCGTCCAACCTCTCAAGACATAAAAAAGGGAACAAAAGATCGTCGAAGGATTGATAAAAATTCATTCGTCCTAGACTTGAAATAATATTGGGCTGTTCTGTAGAAAAACGTGTGCTTTACAGACGCAGGTGAGCTTTGATGATCACCCCCGCGCCGGGACAGTGAATAAAAAGAACGAAAGTACAGTAAAAACGAAAACCACGAGAGAGGAGAAGGGGTGAAAAAAAGTCTCGTCCACTCCAAGTCGGTAGTCGAACGAGGGACCTGTGGATTCGGGAAACGCTCTAGCCGTCTGAGCTACCGATGGGGTTGAATCTAGGTCTTATCAAAAATAGATTTATCTATTTTGGGTCTTATTTATTAAATCAGGGGCGGATACAGAGGGGGTGTTCTGGGGGTTGGAACCCCCCGTCGGCGACCAAAGATAACATTTTTTTTTCTCTAAACATCAAACATCTCGCTTGTGGCGTAGCGCCTGCCCGTGTCTTGATGTAATCATGGTGATACAGTCGTTGCATCGATGATTCCAGGAAATTCTCTTCCCCTGCTTGGGAAAACTGTTGCCTTACTATTATACTGGTAGGCCTACTGCATTGTGTATGCTTGCACTATTTCGAAATGTCTAAGAGGCGTGGCATCGGGCTGGCTGGTAAGAACAGGAAGATCATACTGTTCCAAAAAAATTTTGTGTAAGACTTTCTCAACCTCAGATGCCAGGAAATCGTGTCTCAGAGCTTCTAATTTTCAAAATTTTCCTGGGGGAGGTCCCAGACCCCCCGCCTATGAGGCACGCGGCGAAGGCACAAGAGAGTCCTGGTGCCAGAACCCACCCCTCGAGAAAATACTGGATCCGCCCCTGTAAATCTAATATAATATCCATGCTGACCCTTACCATAACCTTTAAAAGGCTAAAACCTTCATTTGGCCATATCTCCCGAATGCTGCTATCTGAACCATGAAATTTTTATGGTGGGTTCCTCTGAAAAGGGTTACGGCTAGAAAAGAAAATTTCTTTTCTAGCCCTAACCCTATAGATACCCCTATCCCTAAACTATAAACCTTACCTCCACTACTACATCATCACCACGCGCGTTGAAAAAGTGTTTCTACTCGTGAAGACGTGTCCCTCTCGCGTACTGTACAGTAACTACAAAATGTACAGCGCGCATTCACGAAAGGTTCGGAAAAAAATGTCCATGGACATTGTGCTCACCTGCTGTGATAAGTCTCTGTGGTCAAGTAAAACTATGACACTCATGGTGAATGATGGAGGATCAGTACAGACAAGATAAAGCTGAACACACCAATTATTTTATCAATGACATTTATAAACTCAGTCGATGACCGTCAGAAGGAGTTAGCGGTATTTGTGAACAAACTGCTTTCTTGTGTTGGCCGCAGATGTCAAACATTCTATTTTTCAAGATGGCCACCTGGCGGCCATATTTGAAGTTTGTTGGAACTGAAATCTTAGAATAAATGTAGAGGATACTTGCATAATTTAGGCAGCATAAAACCATCTTAACCTTTACTAAACTCACCGACAAATTTCGTAAAGTGTGCTACCATATTGTGCGCAGCATGGAGATGTGCGCACGCACAAATTCCTGAGAAATCAAGATGGAGGGGGGGGGGGCGGTCGAAACGATGCCAATGGCCCGTATTCTAGAAGCCTCCTTAATTACCCTAAGGTCCACTTTAAATTCTTTTTTATTCCACCCTGTAAACAATAGCTAAAGGTAAACCTTCTTCTACAGGGTGAGCCAGAGAAAGTGTCCCTCGAAGAATAGCATTTCTATAAATTGTTTCCCTATTGTTTGAGGGACACTTTCTCTGGCCCACCATGTAGAATTGCTATTTGCTGAATACGGCCCATAGTGGCTTCACATGACTGCGAGAACTCTTACCGTCGTATTTTTGTACATCATGTACGTGTACGCTCACCTTGTGGCCTACACGTCGGTCGTGGCCGCTGTACCATGTGTACTGGCCAATACTTTAAGAACTCAAAGGGAACAAAGAATGACGGAATTCTTCACTATATAAAGCCTATTATGACTCCCGTTTGGATTCAACAGGTCAATCGAATGAGGTCTGCTCAAGCGCAACGTTATGTAAGATGCTTTCATTTGAAAAAAATTGAGAGGAGGGGAGACGATGCGGTGAGCAGTGAGGTGATTCAAGGATCGGAGATTACGACGGAAGACCCTTTGGATATTGGAATTTGTAATGTATCGATGGCGCAAAGCGAAAAAATTCGCTTTTTTCAATCTGCGGCTGGCAGTGCATCGGTGTTGGAGCACAAAAAGAACTTTGATGGCGACTTTGTTTGCTTTTCATTCACCAAAAATGTTCTTAAAGCTGACCTATCCGCACAAAAAGCCCCCATGCGACGAGCAAGAGAATTGCAAACGCCCTGCAGACACTCAAACGAAGGCTCAGAACATAATATAGGGGGCCTACCCCACAACGCCAGGAGGGCGCCACCTTATTTGCCTTCGAGCTTTAGAGGTGTCAACATCCTCTGGTGAGCTCCTGCTGAACAATTTTCTGAAAGAAAAAAATTTGACCCAGCTGCATGGGAGTCGAAGGTCTACGTCTATGACAAACACAAATCATGTTTCTGTCAGCAATGGTCAGCTGGCTCGTTGGCCGAGAGGATAGGGTGGTGGATTACAAATCAGAAGATCGACGGCTCGAATCCCGTCTATAACTTTAAGTATAAATGAGCACAATTTTTTTTCTTTGAGTTGTGTGAGAGGTACCGGTACAATGTGGAGATGTTGACAGCTCTGTTGCCTGAAGACAAGGTGGCGCCCTCCTGGCGTTGTGGGGTATAAGTCGATTGACGTATGATTCATCAAAATCGGCCCATAATGCATGGGCTAGGGGGTTCCCGTGTGCATAAGATGTACCCTGAGTTACTCTACTGTTTCTGAGAGGGGAGTATCCATATTATAAGAAAATCTTGGGTAGACTTTCTCAAACCCGGCAGCAAGTGAGAAAGAGACCCCTAAAGTTAGGGTACTGGAAATAAAGAATGATATCATCAGATCATATCAACATTGGTGTCAAAATGTAGGTCTGTGAGTGTACTTCAAGAAAATATGCACCTCAAAGTCAGATTTGGCCCGTGAGCCCCTACAAAAGGGGTTAAAAAAGGGAAAATCCCAACTTTGACCCCTTGCCATTGGCTTCAGAGGCAACTTCCGCCGATAAAAGTTGATCAGTTCTACTCAGATAAGTAATACATGTACCTACATTTTGATACCAATCTTGACATGGTTAGTTTGGCCTAAGGTCCTTAAAGCGGACCCGAAAGCCAAAATGCTTTCCTCGCTTGATAAATACTTTTTCGGAGTCACAACAGCACTATGTTCAAATTAACACGGCCTTTTGCCCACCACCCTTGCGTCATTTGCCCACCACCCTTGCGACGTCAGCAATGGCGGACACTGTCGGAGTTACGTCATGGATACGATGAATAGCGGGGACACCAGTTTTCGGTGTTCAAGAGGGTCGACACCGTTATGAACACCGAAAAGTAGTGTCCTCGGAAAGGGAACACCGATTTTCGGTGTAAGGGTTACACCACTTTTTTTACTGTGTATGATTCAGAAACCTTTCTGTAGAAACCAAAGGGCAGCCACAACATAGCGCATTTCAGGCCAGTTAAGAGTTACAGAGTGGCACGGCCGAGGATCGAACCCGCGACCTTCCGATCACGAGTCCACAGCCCTAAAGGGCCGGTTTGACGGGCGTTTTTATCGCGGCGATTTCAACGCTGTTGGCGATATCGCATCCAAAACGCCCGTGAAAACGCCAAAAATGCCAACAGCGGGTGGCATCGCCAGCGAGAGAAAAAAGCCATGGTAAAACTCGATCAACAGTCGATCGACCTACGGAGCGATATCCGTTTTTACTGAGCGTTAAAAAAGTGGCGATTATCGCGGCGATAAAAACGCCCGTCAAACCGGCCCTTAACCATTATGCCACCGAGCTCCCTAACCATTATGCACAGCGCCTTTAATTTTCGGGTTTTCCCGGCGGTATTTCAATTGCCACTGTGATTTCAGGATTGCCTCGCCAAAGTCAGTATTACTGGCATTCACATCAATTTACTTCTGTTTTGGTGGTGGGTACAGGCTATACAAACAAAATAAGGATTACCTAGGTGGGCAGTTGATACTGTACCTTCAACGAAGGTGGTTTCCAGGCAATGCTGGATTTTACAGATTTAGCAAAATAGTGAACACTCCCTCAGCGGGACTAACTGATCTCGTCCCCGAGGTGTTGCACATGCATTGGGTGTATGTTTCTGCATAGCCATCGAAAAAGGTACACAGTAAAAAAAGTGGTGTAACCCTTACACCGAAAATCGGTGTTCCCTTTCCGAGGACACTACTTTTCGGTGTTCATAACGGTGTCGACCCTCTTGAACACCGAAAACTGGTGTACCCCGCTTTTGCCAATCACCCGAAATTAGTGTCAAGGCCAATCAACACCGAAAACCTTACACCGAAAATCGGTGTTCCCCTTCCGTGGACACTACTTTTCGGTGTTCATAACGGTGTCGACCCTTTGAACACCGAAAACTGGTGTACCCGGCTTTTGCCCCAACACCAGAAATTAGTGCCAAGGGCAGTCAACACCGAAAACTGGTGTCCATGAAAATGGCGTGGTACTAGTCTCAGTAGGCCTTATATTGATTTGATATTATGAATTTCAATGTATTGCCTATCCTCTGCACTTATTGATATTCGAGAAGGCACAACCAAAGGGGACCTAAGTAGGCCTATTCAAATTCAAATTAAAAAAACGTGGGCTTGTACCAATGACCTTGACCTTGACTGCCAGTTGCGCAAACGGACTACTTTTTTCTATGTTTCCTCTCCATACTGATTTGCGCAGCAAAATCATTATTTTCCATAGCCATAACTTGTAGTTATTATTACAACTACTTTTTATAGTCAGAAATTTGACAGAATAACAAATTTGACCTTGTGTGAAAAGAACTATTTTGTTGCACTGCGGATGCGTTTCGTAATGGCCAAAACTGTGCAGTGAGATTGCGGTATGTCAGAGGAGATTCCCACAGAGAAACAATTTCTTACAATTAGTGGTGGGTTGGGGTCCTAAATCAAGTAATTTGACTGGACTATTACCCCACTACATAGTCAACACCACGCGAGTTGAAAAAGCGTTTCTACTCGTGAAGACGTGTCCCTCTTGCGTCTGTAACAGTAATGAGTAACTGTACATACATGTACAGTCAGTGTGCATTCACGAAAAGGTTCGGAAAAAATGTCCAGGGACATTGTGCTCACCTCTGTGATTAAGTAATAGTCTCTGAACACACCAAATTATTTTATCTGATCAGCAATAATTTAATCAATGACATTTAATTATAAACTCAGTCGATGACCGTCAGAAGGAGTTAGCGGTATTTGTGAGCAAACTGCTTTCTTGTGTTGGCCGCAGATGTCAAACATTCTATTTTTCAAGATGACCACCTGGCGGCCATATTTGAAGTTTGTTGGAAGAGAAATCTTAGCATAAATGTAGAGGATTTACATAATTTAGGCAGCATTTAAACCATCTTGTAACCTTTACTATTGATGAGACATGGCTCGAAGTAAATTTTTCAAGATGGCTGACTGGCGGCCATATTTGACGTCCAATCTAACCACAATTTACCACACATTTAGAAGGCATGTTTTGCCAAGGATATAACATCCAACTTACTCCTCTATGAGATATGAGTCAAAGTCCTTTTTCAAGATGGCTTCCTGGCGGCCAAATATTTGAAGTCCGATTGGGTCGAAATTTGGTGCACCTGTAGAGGGTGCCTAGATATATCTTCACACCAAATCAAAACACTCTATGTCAATAATAGCCACGAAATGTGCCACCAAACAGTGGATTTTGAACTTTGACCTGTTTGACCTTGAAAAGTGGGTCAAATCAAAAACCCGGGATTTATGTGATGTTGTCTTATCAGAGGAACCCACCATAAACGTTTCATGGTTCTAGCTAGCAGCATTCAGGAGATATGGCCAAAAGAAGGTTTTCACAAAACGCCCCCTACATGCAAGAGTGTAAAACTGGCAGCGCTAAGTTTCCGTCCAGAGATAGTTTTTACCATAGGGTACCTGTACACCGGCGGTTTAGAAACGTGTCACTCCTGTTAAAGACGACGGCCGACGACGGACAACACGCCATAAGAAAAGCTCACCTCACAGAGTTGAGCTAAAAATCCCTCACCCGACATGCTCGCCGTCTTGGATTCTACAGTGATTTCGTGTGTACGCTCATTGGATTCTGATAGGCAGATTCGCATCCACATCAATCACCACCTCACCGACAGATTTTGTAAAGTGTGCTACCATATTGTGCGCAGCATGGAGATGTGCGCACGCACAAATTCCTGAGAAATCAAGATGGGGGGGGGGGGGCGGTCGAAACGATAAAGCCAATGGCCCGTATTCTAGAAGCCTCCTTAATTACCCTAAGGTCCACTTTAAATTCTTTTTATTCTACCCTGTAAACAATAGCTAAAGGTAAACCTTCTTCTACAGGGTGAGCCAGAGAAAGTGTCCCTCGAAGAATAGCATTTCTATAAATTGTTTCCCTATTGTTTGAGGGACACTTTCTCTGGCCCACCATGTAGAATTGCTATTTGCTGAATACGGCCCATAGTGTGGCTTCACATGACTGCGAGAACTCTTACCGTCGTATTTTTGTACATCATGTACGTGTACGCTCACCTTGTGGCCTACACGTCGGTCGTGGCCGCTGTACCATATGTACTGGCCAATACTTTAAGAACTCAAAGGGAACAAAGAATGACGGAATTCTTCACTAAGCCTATTATGACTCCCGTTTGGATTCCACAGGTCAATCGAATGAGGTCTGCTCAAGCGCAACGTTATGTAAGATGCTTTCATTTGAAAAAAATTGAGAGGAGGGGAGACGATGCGGTGAGCAGTGAGGTGATTCAAGGATCGGAACGACGGAAGACCCTTTGGATATTGGAATTTGTAATGTATCAATGGCGCAAAGCGAAAAAAAATCGCATTTTTTTCAATCTGCAGTGGCATTGCATCGGTGTTGGAGCACAAAAAGAACTTTGATGGCGACTTTGTTTGCTTTTCATTCACCAAAAATGTTCTTAAAGCTGACCTATCCGCACAAAAAGCCCCCATGCGACGAGCAAGAGAATTGCAAACGCCCTGCAGACACCTCAAACGAAGGCTCAGAACATGATATACCCCACAACGCCAGGAGGGCGCCACCTTATTTGCCTTCGAGCTTTAGAGGTGTCAACATCCTCTGGTGAGCTCCTGCTGAACAATTTTCTGAAAGAAAAAAATTTGACCCAGCTGGGAGTCGAAGGTCTACATCTATGACAAACACAAATCATGTTTCTGTCAGCTGGCTCGTTGGCCGAGAGGATAGAGTGGTGGATGACAAATCAGAAGATCGACGGCTCGAATCCCGTCTATAAGTATAAATGAGTACAATTTTTTTCTTTGAGCACTGTGAGAGGTACCGGTATGCGGAGATGTTGACAGCTCTGTTGCCTGAAGACAAGGTGGCGCCCTCCTGGCGTTGTGGGGTATAAGTCGATTGACGTACATGTATGATTCATCAAAATCGGCCCAGGCGTTGCGGAGCTATCGTTGATGATAAACCTCGCGCCAATCGGAAGTGGAATGGAGAGTAGCCTAGGCCTATCGTTTCTGGAAGAAAGTTTTACACTTCGTGGTTTTATGGAGCAATAAAGTTGAAAATGGGAAACTCAGTTCGCATGGTTCGGGACTTTCTCCACGCGAAATCACTAAGTTAGGCCTACTGTGTTTTGTACCAAAATGTGATTGAAGAGAATCT
>NMRB01000972.1:206341-230854 GCA_002633025.1 Notospermus geniculatus | reverse complement strand
CTCTCATTATGGGTTACTGGAACCTATAGACCTGTCCGTCTCAGGCTCGAAGAACAAATATTCTGGGCATGGACCCATTCTCCATTGAACACAATATTTCAAACCCATGTGTCCAGGTAGTGGACAAAATCATGGGTCTCTCGAGCCCATTCGTTTTTACAGTGTGACAGGGCGGCGCTGCAGGCGGTTCAACCGATGTCGTAACATTTGTGGAGTTTCATTTATACAACCTTATCACCGAGTCTTTACCTGAACTCAGTGAAGTTGTCCACGACCAACGCGGCGGAAACAAACAATGCGACATTGCATCACTAGAAATTCTCGAGAATGGATTCTTAAAGCCGCCTTATCGCATCGCGTCGCACCTCAAGTGTGAACAGCTATAGGCTAAAGCCTAGTTTATACTTCGACGCACGACCATCGCTGGCGACCAACGCGCGATCTTGCGTTCGACGCCGAGCCCGTCGTGCGATTTGGTCGCCGTCCGATCGCGAGGCTGTAATTACTTGAGTCATTTCATAACGGGTCGTCGTCGCTAAAGTACGCTGGACTATCAATTCCGCGAAGTCGGCGTCCAGATTTGGTCGTGCGTCGGACGCCGATGGTCTTGCGTCGAAGTATAAACTAGGCTTTATATTACGGTGGGTGCACACTAGAAGCGATTCGGCAGGCGATTTGGCATCGCACGCGAATCGCTTTTGTTTGGGCGGCAATGAAATAACAAAGAACCGTCGCATGCGTTGGACGAATCGCGTGTAGTGTATACCTACCATTAAAAGGTCTCGGGCCACTTGTGCGTTTTGCGCTGCGTGATGCGTCAAATCTTTTGTTAGGAAGCAGAACGGCGGAAAATAACAAAAGATTTGACGCATCACGCAGCGCAAAGCGCACAAGTGGCCCGAGACCTGGGCCCAGTTTCACAAAGGATCTTAAGTCTAAAGTTCGACTTAAGTCATCATGTGACCAGGTTTCAGCAAATCAGATAGCTTCATTTCAGACTTAAGTTTTTTCTTAGACTTAAGATTTTTTGTGCAACTGGGCCCTGGGTCCACTTGTGCGTTTTACGCTGCGTGATGCGCTTCGCCCATTATTTGGAAGCAGAGCGGCGGAAAATAACAAACGACTTAACGCATCACGCAGCGTAAAACGCACATGTGGACGGTGGCCTTAACAGTCGAAACAATCAGACGCGGCGCGAAAAATTTCGCATCGTACCGCGCCTGCAGTGTGAACAAGGTTTTATGCTAGGATATACACCGAACGCGATGCGTTGACGCAGTCGGCAACACCAAAGGCTAATTGTTATTTTCCGCCGCACTGCACGCATGACGTTGGTTTCGTTCCGATGAAATGACCGATAAAAAATCACACTTTTTAATGGAAATTTCAAAGTTTTGCCAGAATATTAGAGAAGTTTAGAAATGGGTTGTCAACACAGAGGTCAAATTGCTCTCATTTTTTGTTTCCGAGCAGAGTTCACCCAGGGCTACCTTCAGATGAAATTTGGAGTCTCCAGCTATTACGGTTACAAAACGTCGGGTATAGTTTGATAGAAGGAGTGACCGACTGACACGTGACGCCACTGAATACTTGACTAGCTCTGCTGATCTTTGGTCAGCTGAGCTAAAAATCAGAGAAAATCAGATGTGTGGTGACCTGCCCTGCCATCTACAAGAACGGCAGTGACCTAACGAATGAGTGGCTGGTAAGCAGATAGGCCTACACAGTAGGACTCATGTGAACCCATAGCTATCATGAATCTGGGTCGCCTTGGCATTATGAGCTGAAGAAGTGTAATAAACCAGACGTGATGCTGCTGTTTATGAAGTGATAACTCCTCCGATCACTGCTCATGGATTTGATTCCTAGCCATGAAACTGCATGGCCCAAACTAACTCATCATACATGTAAAGCAACAGACTCTACCCACAGAGGATATTCAAGGACACACTCCCTCAAAATGTATTCGCCGCCGGTCAATGCTAGTAACGCCAAAAGGGTGAATGTCGTCCACAGGTCCAACCTGGGTATCCCTAAATGGCACCCAGGTACGTACTGGGTACCCTTTAGGAACCTAAAGGATACCCAGTTTGAAATTCCTGCCTGGTGAGATACCGTTAGCGTACCTGGAATCCAGGTCGAATATGGTACGTGCGCTGTGGTGCCGATTGCCAAATCACCATTCTTCAATCCATGGAATCTCAAAATTTGACTGATTATCCGCAAAATTTTTGAAAAGAAGTTTGACCTGATATTTAATTTTGATGTCAGTTTGTCTTTTGGCATGTTTTGGTCCTGCCTTAACTCCTGGTTTTGCGGGTCTAAATTTCCCGTCATTGTCGACCTCAACATATAAAATTATTTGCTTTTAACTTCGCGGCCTTTGGACACACATGCCATCTCTGTAGGACGGTACTGGCGAGATACTACATGTATTTTAGACGCGAGTCTGGCACTCTGGTCGCCATGTCATCTCCACGTGTTACGCTTGCGAGCATGACGAGCTGAACGGTAAAAGTACCATCCACCTGGATTCCAGGTATCTCACCAGGCCGGAATTTCAAACTGGGTATCCTCTAGGTTCCTAAAGGGTACCCAGTACTTACCTGGGTGCCATTTAGGGATACCCAGGTTGGAAGGGTACCCAGGACGACATTCACCCTTTTGGCGCTAGTAACTATGACTGCAATGTTATGTGCTATGTTTTATCAGTGTGGGCATTTTTACCTACTTTCCAAACGTGGGCATTTTTACCGTGGTAATTTTTACCATGGGCATTTTTACCTACATTCGTACACTCGTCCCCAGTGGCCTCGAGCTCAATACTAGTTTTACGCTCTCAACCACTGGCACAGATCGGGCCTAATCATGTTTCTGAGCGCTAGATGGCGCAAACTGTCATCCAACCAATCAGCGACCAGTATTTCACGCAACTAGGGGAAAACATGAAACATTTTCTTATTGGCTGATCGCTCATGATCATTGGCTGGTTGATCGAGCGCGTTCGTCAACAACTGGTAGTGACATCTAGTTTTGAGAAACCGACTTTGGCACCAAGTGTTTCAGTGGTTGAGGGTGACAGCTTCGAGCGGAGGCCGATACCACTTAATTATTGAGTGTACTACATTCGTAGCAGATGCCCCACAATCAAGCAGTTAAACGTCGGACAGACCATGTGTTTCCGTAGAAGGATGAACAATCACAAATCCAACATCAGGCGGGGTATAGAGGATGACCGTGACTGCTCGTTACTCTATGCCCACTTCAAACTGCCAGCACGTTCTGTCAAGACCAGGGGCCGGTTGCACAAAACTCACGATAGCGCTAACTTTATGTTAGATGACGTAAAAATCCCTTGTCTTTTTACGTCATTTAACATAATGTTAGCGCTAACACCAAGTTAGCGCTGACATGAGTTTTGTGCAACCCAGCCCTGATGTTCACCAATGTTCACCATACTGGAGACATGTCCGGATGATCGAGACGACCCTCCTCGGAGTTGCGGTGGATGTGGACCCTTAAAACCATCACCCCCTCAGGTCTCAACACCAGATGCTGAGTTTCTGGTAACCCCATAGCTCCCCTTTCAGCTTTAGTGTCAGGGCCAGGAAGTTTGGCACTTGTTTCCTTTCCCTTTCTCCCCTCAGTAGGCCTTTTTCTTATTATTTTTTCCAGTTTTGGAGGGCATGTGGCTCCCTTTCTGGTTTAAGGCTCTTGTCTTCCATTGCCCTTTCCCTATTCTTTTCGTTGGCCAGTGATTTGCAGTTGCAATTCACCTAGCCTTTCTTTCTATCTATTCAGTTTAGTCCTACGCCATACTCTGTTTATTGTGTAGGTGGACATCCAAAGAAAGAAAGAGAACAAAAATTGACACACAAAATGACAATATACAGAAAGTCAACTTCCCGAATATTTGCAAATTTTCGACCCAACCGGGGTCTTCTTCAGGCTGGAACTTTACAAGATGAAACTCTTGAAAAGACTGAGCTGAATTCCAAAAGTAGATCTGAAGTATCCTGCACGAACAGGACGTGAAAAGAGTCCACGCCCCCATAAGCTGGGTTTTTTCCTCTATTCACGTCAATGACATTGCATAGCTAGGCCTACACTGTTAAGGGGGGTTTACACGGTTCAACATGTTGAACGCTGTTGAAACGTCAAAAGTGTTGAACGTTGTTGAAAGCTGTTGAACCGTCTAAACCCTTTTTCAAGTTTCAACAGGTCTTTCAACAGCGTTCAACAAGTTTCAAAAATAGGAACATGTTCCTATTTCTGCAAACCTGTTGAACGCTGTTGAAAGGCCGTGTTGAAAGGTGTTGAAAGGGGGTTTACACGGTTCAACAGGTTTCAACAACGTTCAACAGCTTTCAACATTCAACAGCTTTCAACAAACTGTTGATCCGTGTAAACCCCCCTTTAGAAATATCCTTACTAAATTTACAGAAAAGTGCCTGCAGCAGAGTTTCAGGCTTTTTCTTTGATGGCGAGTTCTTGATGGCGAGTTCTTATATAGCGCTTCATAGCGTATTACGCTCTCTAAGCGCTTCACACATTATTACCCCAGCCTATGATTCAGAAACCTTTCTGTAGAAACCAAAGGGCAGCCACAATATAGCGCACACGATGGACATTTCAGGCCAGTTGTGTTGAGAGTTACAGAGTGGCACGGCCGGGGATCGAACCCGCGATCTTCCGATCACGAGTCCTCAGCCCTAACCATTATGCCACCGCGCTCCCCGCACTCTGCTGCAGAGTGCGCTCCCCGCACTCTGCTGTTCTTTATTTCTACTGTTGAAAGTTAAGCCTACACTGTTAGAAATATCCTTACTAAATTTACAGAAAAGTGCCTGCAGCAGAGTTTCAGGCTTTTTCTTTATTTCTACTGTTGAAAGTTAAAAGTACAGAAAATTGTAAGATAACAACTGTATTGGAAAATTGATTTACAGATAAACTGTAAACAAATGTTCCACTGTAACTTCCATTTACAGGAATCCATATTTTTAACTTTTGACTGTGAAAATAAAGAGAAAGCCTGAAACTCTGCTGCAGGCACCTTTCTGTAATTTCAATGTATCTATGTATAGGCCTACCACTTGGATGCTTCATAACCCTTTTCGAATGGCATAGACAATCAGGTACAAGGGACCACGGCTTTCAGCCTCATCCGACAGACCCTAAATTGGTTCACAACCTTTTTTTCATGCATGTCCTGGCTGGGATCGAACCCACACACTGACCCTGCTAGGACTGAAAGTCAAGCGTGTTAGACCACTCGACCACTCCAGAACATACTGTCAAAGCCATGATTTAATAAACTTGGCAAACACCATCCAACTTGCCTGCAACGGAATGAAACCCGTGTTGACAGGCACAATATTTAGTACACAATACTACGAAGTCCCTTTCACCGACCAGGCCAATGTACATGTAGGCCCGAGGCCCTCAACATGGTTTCTGCTTGCTCTTGATTGGCGTCTAGCACGACTCATTTTTGCAACAATACGTTCACCATCGAACATCAAAAATCGAGCGTCAAATGCCCTCATGGGAACTTGCATTTCATCATCTAGGCCTAGATTTGCGTAAAATGCTTTACTTATAATTCCAAAGGGGAACGATTTTTACCAACAACCTCAAGAAGTCGTGTAACATATAAATTTACAACATGTATTACAAAGGCGCAAGCGATCTCTAACTAACATCCTGGGATTACCGAATCTGTGAAAAAATATTAGTCCTGTAAAATGACAGGAAGTCCTGTAAAATGACAGGAAGTGCAGTATATCAACAGTACAGCCCGTAAATTTATGGTTAAAATTAAGAAGCTACCGTTAAACTACAGAAGCTCCGTCATTTTACAGAAGTACTTGTCAATATATCACGACACCCGTTATTCAACAGAAATATCTGTTTAACAAGAGATTTTTTGGAGTATCTATGAATTACAGCACGATTCTGTAAAATATTTTCTGTAAAATCTTCTGTTTTTTCTAACAGTGTAGGGCTAATTAGTAAAGGCCAAGGGCCTAATTAGCTTAGTTTGGACATTGGCTGAATGAATTTATGAAACAACCCAATTAGAAAAGTTTGAGTAGCCAAGACTTGTCACTAATTTGAGCAACCTCAAGACTAGAGGTTTGTTGGCTTGCCTCAGCTGTTGATATTAATTAGCCTTGAGCTTGCTGATCAAGCCCAATTAATACTAACAGCTAGGCTTAGCTATCAGTATTAATTGGGCTTGGTGGTCAAGCACGCCTAGCTGTTAGTATTAATTGGGCTTGGTGATACACAAGCCTAGCCTTGGCATTGTCATTCATATCAATTAGGTGTCAAAAATCCAATTTCTAAATTTGAGTCACCTAGATTTGACACTAATTTGAGCAACACCAAAAGTTTTGTATGTTGGCTTGCTGTCCCTGGAGCCCTATAAGAGGGTTGATCATGCTGGCCTTGTCATTCCAGTATTGTCTCTTGATCTGATTTGCTATCCGTAACCGATATCCATCACGAAATGTTACCCTTATGTTTTTCTGACATGTCTGAGGAGGGCTTTGGCTCTCCATACATGCCAGACTACCCCATGGAAGGTACAGTATTGTTATTGTTTTTTAAATAATGTTTTAAAAAATGTTTTAAATGTAAATAGCAAATTAACTTTAACTTGTCTTAAGATAATGTTTACCCGTAGGCCTATAAGGGGATGGACCTATGGGCAAATGATTACAAGTACCGGTGCTTGTCCAATTTGGACTCGTCTCCACGTCCTATTAGGAGACCTTGCCCTGAAATGATGCCCTTTATTAAAAAGAATTTTTTTTAAAAAAAAGAAAAAAAAAGGTACAGTGTTCAAGCATAGGCCTACTAGTCTTTATTCATATGTCCAAAACCTCAGGCCTAACATGAAACAGAGAGACAGATTTCTTCGCACTATGCTTCCATTTGTACTTCTCTCATGCACGACTCAATTCAGTTTATTGTTTTCATCTTATGCTTATATTTTTTAAAAAAAGGTACAGTATTGGTTTACAAGGTGACCATTATTTTCAACACTGTCTGGCTTGGTCCGTGTATGTCTGGCAATATTTTGAGCTGTATCTCTGTTGTTGCATGAGCAATATGTTTGAAATTTGGCATGTGATTTTCTAGTATGGTTGTTTTATTATGGTTCCCGATCACTAAGATCGGGAACCATATTGTTTTTGGTCATGGTGTCTGTGTGTGTGTGTGTGTGTGTATGTGTGTGTGTGTCTGTCTGTGTGTCCAGTCTGTCACGCCTCCATATCTTATCTCCTTCAGCAGCTACAGCTCTCGTAACACATCCTACCCCTAGGTTTGTCAACCTGGGCAATCCAATGAGCTAATCATTTTCAACATCAGGTGCCTCCATCATGATGTAATCAACATATCAGACTTGATATTTTTTCCGTCACGCTTTTATCTGATGCCATAACTCGGCTCCTTTAACACCTAGTGCAATGGAAATAGGTTCTATCCTTAGGTTTTCATACCCTAGGAATCCAATGGACTGATTACTTTTGATCTGAGATGTAGGGGTCATGGTGATATCGATATCACAAATTTGATATTTTGAGATAACTTGCCATATTGTCAACTGAGTAACATCAAACAAGTCTTAGTTCATGCCTACTTATCCAAGGACTGGACTATGTTAAAATTCTCAGCCTCCAGTGTCCGGGTGATTGAGATATCATGAGATTTGATATATCAAACTTGATAATTTGAAATATCTCTGCCTGTGTTAGAGATAGAGGCATGATATCAACCATACTTTGGTTATTGAGGATGCCCACTTCTATTATGCAATGACCTTGATGATCAGAGGTCAAGGTCAAGGTCAAACTGGATACTTTGAAGTATCTCTTCCTGTCGTAGAGGTAGTGGCATGATATCACCCATACTTAGGTTATTGAGGATGCCCATTCCGATTATGCAATGACCTCAACGATCAAAGGTCAAGGTCAAGGTCAAACTTGAAAATTTGAAATATCTATGCCCATGATACAGATAGAGACATGATATCACCCATACTTAGGTTATTGAGGCTGCCCATTCCGATTATGCAATGACCTCAACGATCAAAGGTCAAGGTCAAGGTCAAACTTGAAAATTTCAAATATCTATGCCCATGATACAGATAGAGATATGATATCACCCATACTTAGGTTGTTGAGGCTGCCCATTTTGATTATGCAATGACGTTGATGATCAGATGTCAAGGTCAAGGTCAACAATGAGATGAGTTATTGGCATGGGATCAAGTTCTGTGGGATTCAGCTTCGTTGTCCATCAGTCAATGTATCCAGATCTCTGTCACTGTATCCTGATCTCTATCAATGCATCTGATCTCTATCAATGTATCCTGATCTCTATCAATGTATCTTCATCTCTGTCAATGTACCGTTCATGTAAAAGTACCTAATCGGGAACCATACGACATTTACAATGTCATCTTGTTTCTGTGAGATTTTCTGAGCAGAAATGCTGGGCAATTTTTTAGGTGGTTTTTAAGTGTATTTTTGAGGGTATATCCGTTTCTGAACGATAAAAATTTTGTAGAAGATGTTGGAATATGATGACGATTGTATATTACTTTTTATAATACATGTACTAAACAAGTTTGTCTTTTTGTTATGAGTTAGCGAAATGGCTGAAGTTGACGTTGACATGGAATACTGTACGCAGATTTCGAGGTTATCCTGAACGGGGTCTCTGTTTGGCGCGTAGGGCTATTACATGTACTTTATTCGCGGTGAGTGAGTAAAACGGTCTGCTGTTTAGGCAGCCATTTTGTTTCTCGCTTCAACTCAGACGGCAGTGGTTTTGCAATCAAAGTCGCCAAAATAGCAGCCAATATCGTCAGTTTTTGTGCTCATCGATAGCATTGTCACAACTGAACATTGTCGCAAGTGAACAGCGGCGATCTGCGTCATATTTTTGTTGAGTGTCGTGCGTTCATTAAGGTCTCGGGCCACTTGTGCGTTTTGCGCTGCGTGATGCATCAAATCTTTTGTTATTTTCCGCCGTTCTGCTTCCTAACAAAAGATTTGACGCATCACGCAGCGCAAAACGCACAAGTGGCCCGAGACCTTTACGTCCGCAACGACATTACTTCAGCCGTCAAGCAAACAATAGACCACCAGTCACCATGCGCCAATGAAACCCCCAATGCTGCCAACTTGTAACGTCGATCAGTGTTCCCCGTAATTTCTGTGTTTTTCTTATTGTTTCCCTCCTGACGGATTAAGCGGCCACTAACCCAACAATAACCATTCTAGGCCGCGTCTATTGTTGGGGAACACTGAGCTACAGAAACACTCACAGATGTTACACCTGTCTCGAATCCCGGCGGGGGATTTTTATTCACAGTTTTTTCCAGTCGTATGTTGTTCTTTTTGCCTTTTCATTTCACTGAAAATACTCTAAACCCAATGAACAAGATTTCTCGGGGTGACATTTCGCTCTACCGCCCTCCACTCTGAGCACCATTTTTATATTGCGCTTATTATGCTACTGTCTCCCGTGGATAGGACTGTTAATCACTAGACTGGTTGTTGTGTATACGCCATCATGTGTTTTTATATGCCAATAGGCGGCTGCTGAAGCCTGGGCGAATGAGGCTGAGTGCCACCCCTGAAGTCACCTTGTGAACCCTGCCGCCATCAGGCTTTGTCTTTCCTTCAAATCCATCTCTTCCGATAGTCCTCTTGGCAGAGAAGTCCGCGGTGGGCGGTCATGGCAAGCCGTTTGTTCATTATTTCCAGAAACTTAGTTTTTGCTCCAGAAACTAGGTTTCTGACTTCAAAAACTAAGTTTCTGGTCCAAAAACTTAGATTTTGGACATCTAATTAGTACTTTGGATCCAGAAACTTAGGGCCGTATTTTAGAACGTTCCTTAACATTAAATCCACCTTAAATCTATTGTTCTCGATGGTTTTACAATAGATTTAAGGTCGACCTTAACGTTAAGCTACGTTCTAAAATACGACCCTTAGTTTCACGTACGAGCACAAACTAAGATTCTGCACCAAAAACTAAGTTTCTGGACCAAAATCTTGGTTTCTGGACCAAAATCTTGGTTTCTGTCAGAAGTCAGAAACTTAGTTTCTGGCCAAAAATTTAGTTTCTGCTTTCAAAAACACAGTTATGGAAAGCCGTTTGTTCAGAAACCAGGTTTTTGACTTTAAAAAACTTAGTACATGTATTTGAATATGTAACTTGTATTTTGGATCCAGAAACTAAGTTTCTGACCAAAAACTAAGTTTCTGGACCAAAAACTTGGTTTCTGGAGTCAAAAACTTAGTTTCAGGCAGAAGCTAAGTTTTTGCCACTAACTAAGTTTTTGACTTCAGAAACCAAGAAACTTAGTTTATGTTCCAGAAACTTAGTTTTTGGATCCAAAGTAGGCCTACAAGTTTGATGGTCAAAAACTAAGTCTGGGCCAAAAACTTAGTTTCTGAAGTCAAAAACATGGTTTCTGCCTTTAATGAACGAACAGCTTTCCATATGGGTTATTGCAAGCAGAACTAAGTTTTTGGCCGGAAACTAAGTTTTTGACTTCAGAAACCAAGATTTTGGTTCAGAAAATTAGTTTTTGGTGCAGAATCTTAGTTTTTGCTCGTGAAACTTAAGTTTCTGGATCCAAAGTACCAGTTAGATGTCCAAAAACTAAGTTTCTGGACCAGAAACTTAGTTTTTGAAGTCAGAAACCTATTTTCTGGAGCAAAACCTAAGTTTTTGGAAATAATGAACAAACGGCTTGCCAGTCAGACAGAAGCAAAGCTTGATCGCACCATGGAAGTCTTTCCCCGCAGCACTGATGATCTGATCCTCCATCAGTGACACGGAAGGAGATACTGAGTAGATACAGGACATTTGTGTCGTCTATCGAGAAATTTGCCAAAGACCGATGCCACCGGGCCGGGATGTGATGGAGCAGTCGTGCGCAAAGGAGCATCACAAAGTTTTAGACGTTGTGGCCATGCAGATACTCGGTCTACCAACCGAGGGTCTGGCTGCGCGGGACTACTGTATTCTGTGATTTCATATTCAGCGTCTGCTACATTTCATGAATTTGCTTTGTGTTTTTCAGAAAACTTCCCCATCACGATGCCGACAATTAGACTGCTCATCATTGCCAAATCCCACTGGGAGGGGCGCTACTGCTACCTCGGATACAACCCAGCCACGGACAGAATCGAAAGACCAATTCACATCAAACCTGCAACTGAATCTCGAGGAGCAAAAGTTGGGCCACTGGATCGGACTTGGAGCTTTGACTTACACGTAGGATACTGGTATTACTTCACCGACAGTGACAATCCGATGCACTGGTACCACCGTCCTGAATGTGCCAAAATATTACCCCATTTCAACGACGATCGGCTGGTCGGATAATGGTTGTAGAAAGTTCTGAATGGTTTGTAGAAAGTTCTGAATGGTTGTAGAAAGTTCTGAACGGTTTTGTAGAAAGTTCTGAATGGTTGTAGAAAGTTCTGAATGGTTGTAGAAAGTTCTGAACGGTTTTGTAGAAAGTTCTGCATAGATATAATCCAATCTGAATATTTTCCGTTTCGGCGTGCCATACACTAACCCAACAATAACCATTCTAGGCCGCGTCTATTGTTGGGGAACACTGAGCTACAGAAACAACCACAGATGTTACACCTGTCTCGAATCCCGGCGGGGGATTTTTATTCACAGTTTTTTCCAGTCTTATGTTGTTCTTTTTGCCTTTTCATTTCACTGAAAATACTCTAAACCCAATGAACAAGATTTCTCGGGGTGACATTTCGCTCTACCGCCCTCCACTCGGAGCACCATTTTTATATCGCGCTTATTATGCTACTGTCTCCCGTGGATAGGACTGTTAATCACTGGACTGGTTGTTGTGTATACGCCATCATGTGTTTTTATATGCCAATACGCGGCTGCTGAAGCCTGGGCGAATGAGGCTGAGTGCCACCCCTGAAGTCACCTTGTGAACCCTGCCGCCATCAGGCTTTTATTTGTCTTTCCTTCAAATCCATCTCATCCGATAGTCCTCTTGGCAGAGAAGTCCGCGGTGGGCCGTTATGGCAAGCCGTTTGTTCATTATTTCCAGAAACTTAGTTTTTGCGCCAGAAACTAGGTTTCTGACTTCAAAAACCAAGGGCCGTATTCTAGAAGCTTCCTTAAGTGTAAGGTCGACCTTAATCTTTTGTATTCTACCCTGCAAACAATAGCTAAAGGTCGACCTTACACTTGAGGAAGCTTCTAGAATACGGCCCTAAGTTTCTGGTCCAAAAACATAGGCTCATATTTTAGAACATTCCTTAACGTTAAGGTCGACCTTAAATCTATTGTAAAACCATCGAGAACAATAGATTTAAGGTGGACCTTAATGTTAAGGAACATTCTAAAATACGGCCCTTAGTTTTTGGACATCTAACTAGTACTTTGGATCCAGAAACTTAGGGCCGTATTTTAGAACGTTCCTTAACATTAAGGTCCACCTTAAATCTATTGTTCTCGATGGTTTTACAATAGAAGGCCGACCTTAACGTTAAGGAATGTTCTAAAATACGACCCTTAGTTTCACGAGCAAAAACTAAGATTCTGCACCAAAAACAAAGTTTCTGGACCAAAATCTTGGTTTCTGGACCAAAATCTTGGTTTCTGTCAGAAGTCAGAAACCTAGTTTCTGGCCAAAAATTTAGTTTCTGCTTTCAAAAACACAGCTATGGAAAGCCGTTTGTTCAGAAACCAGGTTTTTGACTTTAAAAACTTAGTATTTGAATATGTAACTTGTATTTTGGATCCAGAAACTAAGTTTCTGACCAAAAACTGTCCATTTATTTTCTTGTCACTCTTGGGGTATGGCGATTTTAAGTACCATTTACTTGTGAGCCATATCCCTTATTGATTTATTCTCAATAAACACCCATATATATCAAAAACTAAGTTTCTGGACCAAAAACTTGGTTTCTGGAGTCAAAAACTTAGTTTCAGGCAGAAGCTAAGTTTTTGCCACTAACTAAAATTTTGACTTCAGAAACCAAGAAACCTAGTTTATGTTCCAGAAACTTAGTTGTTGGATCCAAAGTAGGCCTACAAGTGTGATGGTCAAAAACTAAGTCTGGGCAAAGAACTTAGTTTCTGAAGTCAAAAACATGGTTTCTGCCTTTAATGAACGAACAGCTTCCCATATGGGTTATTGCAAGCAGAACTAAGTTTTTGGCCGGAAACTAAGTTTTTGACTTCAGAAACCAAGATTTTGGTTCAGAAACTTAGTTTTTGGTGCAGAATCTTAGTTTTTGCTCGTGAAACTTAAGTTTCTGGATCCAAAATACCAGTTAGATGTCCAAAAACTAAGTTTCTGGACCAGAAACTTAGTTTTTTGAAGTCAGAAACCTATTTTCTGGAGCAAAACCTAAGTTTTTGGAAATAATGAACAAACGGCTTGCCAGTCAGACAGAAGCAAAGCTTGATCGCACCATGGAAGTCTTTCCCCGCAGCACTGATGATCTGATCCTCCATCAGTGACACGGAAGGATGCCGCCGGGCCGGGATGTGATGGAGCAGTCGTGCGCAAAGCAGCATCACAGAAGTTTTAGACGTTGTGGCCATGCAGACACTCGGTCTTACTCTACCAACCGAGGGTCTGGCTGCGCGGGACTACTGCGTATTCTGTGATTTCATATTCAATGTCTGGTACATTTCATGAATTTTCTTTGTGTTTTTCAGAAAACTTCCCCATCACGATGCCGACAATTAGACTGCTCATCATTGCCAAATCCCACTGGGAGGGGCGCTACTGCTACCTCGGATACAACCCAGCCACGGAGAGAATTGAAAGACCAATTCACATCAAACCTGCAACTGAATCTCGAGGAGCAAAAGTTGGGCCACTGGATCGGACTTGGAGCTTTGACTTACACGTAGGATACTGGTATCACTTCACCGACAGTGACAATCCGATGCACTGGTACCACCGTCCTGAATGTGCCAAAATATTACCCCATTTCAACGACGATCGGCTGGTCGGATCCAGTATTTGCATGGACTACAATTCAATGCCATGGCTGCAGTTGCGTTCGCACTTATACCGAGTTCTTTGTCCGCTTGCAAAATATACGATAAATCACATCTTCCACCCGTGGTACGTCTTTGACAAGAAGTACGTCATTGAAGGAACAAATTGTCCATCCGTTGGGGTACTCCACTGTTGGAAATATCAGTTACGATCGTACCAAGTCCCAGGCAAACGACCAAGGATCGTCCTAAGAGACTCCTTGTCAAACGAAATTTACGAGTTCCCTTATACAAGTGAAGAACCAGAAGCAGTCATGGATTTCATCAACGACTTTCACAACTATGGCCCAGAGGAACCTGTGCTCCTCCTCTTCAGTACCAGCAGGCCCTTTATTGGTCACGATCCTGAGAAACCCTTCAATCCCCGTCGATGTTACATTTTGGTTGTTGGCATTGTCACTGTCTGGCAGACGGTAAAAGAACACTCCTTCGGCCAGCTTATGCGTGACGCTCAGAGAACAATTTGAAGGGTCTCATTTCCTTGGGCCTCTGGACAGTGAACAACTTGAAAAGTCATTTCCTTGGGACTCTATTCAGGACAGTGAACAACTTGAAGGGTCATTTCTCTGGGCCTCTTTATTCAGGACACTGAACCAGGCCCGTAGCAGCCCTTTGATGAGTGGAGGGGCCCTGGCTGGGCCGGATCCAGGATTGACAGAAAGGGGGCGCAGCTCGACGGTGCGCTGAGCATGGAAAAGGAAGTGGGAAGCCCCCAGAAAAATTTGACAATTTATGTGCTTTAGATGCATTTTCCTGGGATCTGAGAGCAAAAATATGGACATATAAAATGGACATTTGGGCCAAGGTATTTTTTGGCAAAAAAGTGGGGGGGGGGGGCGGGACCCCCCGGCTCCTACTACGGGCCTGTGAACAACTTGAAAAGTTATTTCCTTGGGCCTCTTTATTCAGGACAGTGAACAAAGGGTCATTTCTCTGGGCCTCTTTATTCAGGACAGTGAACAACTTGAAGGGTCATTTCCCTGGGCCTCTTTATTCAGGACACTGAACAACTTGAAAAGTCATTTCCTTGGGCCTCTTTATTCAGGACAGTGAACAACTTAAGGGTCATTTCTCTGGGCCTCTTTTTTCAGGACAGTGTACAACTTGAAGGGTCATTTCTCTGGGCCTCTTTATTCAGGACAGTGAACAACTTGAAGGGTCATTTCTCTGGGCCTCTTTATTGAGGACAGTGAACAACCTGAAGGGTCATTTCTCTGGGCCTCTTTATTCAGGACAGTGAACAACTTGAAGGGTCATTTCATTTCCTTGGGACTCTATTCAGAACATTTAACAACTTGAAAATTTTCCTGGGTCTCATTCAGGACAGTGAACAATCTGAAGGGTCATTTCCTTGGGACTCTTTATTCAGGACATTTCTTTGGTAGATCTACTTTTTCAAATCATTGATATCCAAAATAGAAGCAATAAGAACGACACACAAAAATGATGGTAAAACATGAAGTCATCTCTGAATCTTGCAAAGGACAATGAAGGAGCTGTTCACTTTAAAGGGTCAATAGGGTGCCTCCAGGTGTTATAGGGTTAATCGCGCGATGATCACCCTTTTTGAATACGGCCCTATATGTTTTACCATCTTTCAATTCATTGAATACCCATCCACTTCTTGTTAGATGCTAAACTCCCTACGCAGTTGTGAGTCGCGCCCCTTCAGTTTACTCGCTCTCTGCAACTGCTTTACTTCATGGAAGTCGCCTCGTTAAATTACCAATAGCCCGGTGCTCTCATTGGTCGACTCTCTCAGTGCCATCTGTTGACCAAACGCGACGAATTTTACGAAGTTAACCAGGTGTGGAGAGCGGGTAAACCGAAGGGGGCGCGGTACACAACTGCGTAGGGAGTTTAGTTAGATGCCAACTGCATGGCGACACAATTTTTGCCATGCGTGTGTGTGCTTATGGACACTTGTTATTCTTTCACTGCACAGATTCACCAAATACTATTGATCTAGGCCTATTATTCTCTGATGATGATTCGCCAGCTTGATTTCCCAGTACTGCCTGCATTTGGACTTGGAATAGGGAGTGAAGGGAATGAGCAGGGAAAGAATTTACGGTACCGGTAGTGCTCTTCATGATGTGCTGAGAGCTGGCTAATCTCACTGACACCACAGGTTTTCTCGAGCAATTAGATTCACCCAATCTTGTCTAGGGCTGCCGTTCCACAGAGTTAACGTTTTCACTTTTCACTTTTCCCATTTCATTTTTCACGATTTAGGCCTACATGTACCCGATTCACCTTTAGCTGCATTTTTAGGCCTACATTTACACGGGTTTAACCCGGGGCAGCACCGGTTGCGAATTAACCCGGTGTAAGTGACAAGTGTAAACACGCACATAAATTTGCTCCGGATCAAATAATGTGTTACTCCGGTGTAGTTTACCCCAGCAAAAGTGGTGAGGCATCTAACCCGGTGTAATTTCGTAGTGTCCTTCTCCTACACCAGTTGACGCCCAAAAGAATGAGCATGTTCATTCCTCGAGTCACGGCTGATTTTCATTTATTCACACATGAAATGGAACCAGGCGTGGATCCAAGGGGGGCCCACCCGCCGCACGCCCCTTTTTCGGCCAAAAAATCTTTAAAATCGACCGTGAAATTCTAAAATTTGCAGCAAATCAAAAGCATTGAAATTCACCACAGATTTAACTGTTTCTAGCGCAGTGCGCCCCCTCTTTCCCGAAATCCTGGATCCGTCCCTGGGAACGTACTTGTCCGAAGATGCCTATGGAAGCCGCATCATAAGAAATACATTGCCCATTCTTGGGTTCACCTGTGAAACATAATTCATGCCTGAACCATGCAAAAAGGCCAATGAATCGTGAAAACGTGAATTCTGTGGAACGGCAGCCTAATGCCTATTTGGTGCTCGGCTCCTCTCATCAAAATTTCATTTTTGGTTGGTGATTTGAACATGTGGCTTCACTTCAGCTCCATCAATTTGTACGATGATTTCAAAATAAATAGTTAACTTTATAAATAATCGATTTGTTGTCATCTTCACTTCCTAGTACCAGCTGGCTCAACCACAAATGCCAGCATGTCCTCTGGAACCTTTAGTTGCATTAAGGCCACCCTTAAAGTTAATTAGCCCTGTTTACACACTATGGTACATAAAAACCCGCGTCACACCCGGGCTTTTTCTGTTTACACCTGTTGAAAGCATGGGTCTAATAGACCCGGGGATGAAACTTTAATCAGGTAACTTGAGCCCTTGTTTGCATCACCTGATTGATCAACTTGAATCAGGTGATTCGGGCCCTTGTCTGCATCACTGTGCATCATATGATTGGTCAACTTGAGTCAGGTGACCTGGGCCCTTGTCTCCAGAATCTACCATCATGAACCCTTTTTCTTTTGACTTCTGGCCATGACTACGTTCGTGAATCCGCAAATCAACTTTCTAATGCTGCGTTCACACCTATTGCGCATCGAAATCGGTTTCCGTAAATCGAAATACGGAAATCGATTTGGTTACGTCGGGTCGGGTCACACTACAACTAAACCGATTTCGATTCGAAACAAAATGCGTCACACCCAACCCGCGATGAAGTGTTTCCCGATAACTGTTTTGATTTGGCTATTTCGATATAAATACCGTTTTCGTTAAATCGATATAAAAGTGATCTATTTCGAATTGAGTGTGACGCGTTATATCGGAATAGGCCTTTATTGCGAATTCGATTTGATATAAAACCCTAGTGTGAACACAGCATTAGTGAACGCCCGAGAACATATATCACATTGGAAAGGTCTCTGTCCCAAATGAACATTTTTTTCTGTGTCTACTGAGGCCGCTCCTTTGTCTGAAGGTTTTCGGACACAGGTCACATGCAAACGGTCGCTCACTCGAATGTATCCGCATGTGCTCAACGAGGCCGCTGCTAGTTCTGAAGGTTTTCGGACACTGGTCACATGCAAACGGTCGCTCTCCCAAATGTATCCGCATGTGCTTAGTGAGGTTGCTGCGAGTTCTGAACGCATTCAGACACTGGTCGCACGTGAATGGTCGCTCTCCCGCATGTATCCGCATGTGCTTAGTGAGGTTGCTGCGAGTTCTGAACGCTTTCAGACACTGGTCGCACGTGAATGGTCGCTCTCCCGAATGTATCCGCATGTGCACAGTGAGTCTGTTGCTAGTTCTGAAGGTTTTCGAACAATGGTCACATGCAAAGGGTCGCTCTCCTGAATGAATCTGCCTGTGCTGAATTAGGTTGCTGTTATATGTGAAGGTTTTCGGGCACTGGTCACATGCAAATGGTCGCTCGCCTGAATGAATCTGCATGTGCTTAGTGAGATAGGACTTTCTGGCGAATTCTTTGTTGCACACATCACATTTCGGAACACCGGTATTGGAGACGGCTCCACACTGGTCACTTGCGACCGATCGCTCTCCCGAATGTACCCGCATGTGTACAGTGAGATCAACTTTCTTGGAGAATTGTTTGTCACAATGATCACACTTATGATAATGCATTTTATGTCTCAGGAGAGAGCTCCAGTGTGAGAAGGTGTGTGCACATAGGTCACATGCAAACTTGAACTTTAACAGTCGTTCTCCCGAATTTAGCGGTATCTGCATGTGTGAGGTACCGGTAAACATGGTAAAAGCACATTTTCTTGTATATTCTTCGCCACACTGGTCACATTTCACATGAATTATTCCTACATGTTGAGTTCCAGACTTGGAGACACTGGGACTGTCTGATGGTGACACTGCAAAATAGAAGAATAAATGAAATGTTAAGTCTGTAGTTTTATCTCCCACTACCAAAAAAGCTGGTATTTGTCTGTTTGTTCATTTTAAATCAAACAAACCAGGTTTCTTTTAAAAAAATTTAAAAAAAAACCTACTTTTTAAAAGAAACTTGTTTTTTTTAAAGAAACTTGTTTTTTTAAAAACCTAATTTTTTTAGAAAACCTGCTTTCTTTTCTGCAAAATGGAAAAAAACCTGTTTTTTAAAAAAAAACAACTTTACTTTAACTTGGTTTTTTCCAGATTCTGTAAAAAACCAAGATTTTTTTTAAAAAACTATTTTTTTTATTAAAATGAAATGGTCCATGGACCATGTGCTCACCCGTTTGGACATACATACATGTAATAGTGTAATGACAGAGAGAGGTACATGNGACAATGCACGCAGGTTGCCGAAGGTGTCGGGAAGTTCATTTCCACGTCCAAATTTTGGTCTCGATCAAAATTTCGATGCGGAAATTTCGCCCTCTCCCAAACGGGCAGAAATGCCGCGAACTGTTCAGGAATGATAAAGACAGTGAAGGGAACCTTTCAAGAATATGCGGAGAGATTGCTGAATGAATGCGGATTTACTAAATTTGCATTCCGCGTCTTGTCCGCGCCCTAGTGGACGCTAGGTTTTAGCAGGGCACGTTTCGTAACCGCTGGAGCTATTAATCTGAAACTTGGTACATATTATACCCCTAGGTCAGATGAAATGTTGCACCTTTGGTGACGTCAGAGTGGTCGACATGCCAAAATTCCTCATGGTCACGTGTGCAGTGTGAGCCAATCGCATTCACGGAAGCTTACCTGAGGTACGGGAGGACGCAATGCCAGTGGGCAATATGCATGGCTGATGTCATCCTATGATGTAAAACCAGCGGGAGCACAGCCCAACAGTATGATGTCATGTATCGTAGGCCTACTGGAAATGATGAATGTGTCTACATAACAAAACAGCCATCACATTTTGTACACAGCATGGAAAAAGTTACAGCAATTCTTACCGTCTGTCACTGTATCTTGTTTTTTTGCACTCGCCAATTCAGGCATGTCACGATTAGCTTCTACGGGTGGTGGCTGAAAAGTGATAGAGAATGTGAGAACAAAGAATACACCAGTACTAGTATACACCAGTACTAGTATATGAACTGGTATGTAGTTGTGCCGGTATCGTAATTGTACTGCCCTTTCACTTTCAGGTCGAGTTGGTATCTTCATGCCATTGATATGAAGCAAGTGCCGGTACTTCTAGCTGCTCCAAAAAGACTTGTTCTGTAGGCCTACCTTGTTTTCCCAGCAATGAACTGTTTTTACAGCAAAATTTATTACAACGAATGCTGAAATCAATTAAGCTTTATTACGGGAGTAGGCCTATGGTGAGACAAGTCGAATTTTCGCCACCCTCTTAAAAAACCTTGATTTAGTATAAAAGAGACTCAGTAGGGTTGTCGAAGTGCCTTATCACTGCCTGGAGTAGAGAGCTACCGGTATGCCTGGTTTTCCCAGATCAGGTCACATCTGCTATACCGTACCGGTACCAAGAAGTCATTCATAACATTTTGATACCGGTAATCCTTTTAATTCCCTTATTGACTCACCTCATTTACATATGTCATGTATGTAATGATCTCTTTAGTGTCGCCCTCTTTCTTTGTTTTTGTGTGCATCTGGGGTGAAACCTGCAGTGAATCCTCCAAATCAATCTTTAACTTGCACACAGATAGTTGACCCTCAGGTACCAGGCAGACAGGCCCTGGCTTCGGTTCGTCTGCTAACCCCTCTGGTGTATGGGCATTTGTGTCCAGTCTGGATGAAGTCACATCTGGATAGTCTATCGAAATTGTACTGCCCTTTCACTTTCAGGTCGAGTTGGTATCTTCATGCCATTGATATGAAGCAAGTGCCGGTACTTCTAGCTGCTCCAAAAAGACTTGTTCTGAAGGCCTACCTTGTTTTCTCAGCAATGAATCGTTTTTACAGCAAAATTTATTACAACGAATGCTGAAATCAATTAAGCTTTATTACGGGAGTAGGCCTATGGTGAGACAAGTCGAATTTTCGCCACCCTCTTAAAAAACCTTGATTTAGTATAAAAGAGACTCAGTAGGGTTGTCGAAGTACCTTATCACTGCCTGGAGTAGAGAGCTACCGGTATGCCTGGTTTTCCCAGATCAGGTCACATCTGCTATACCGTACCGGTACCAAGAAGTCATTCATAACATTTTGATACTGGTAATCCTTTTAATTCCCTTATTGACTCACCTCATTTACATATGTCATGTATGTAATGATCTCTTTAGTGTCGCCCTCTTTCTTTGTTTTTGTGTGCATTTGGGGTGAAACCTGCAGTGAATCCTCCAAATCAATCTTTAACTTGCACACAGATGGTTGACCCTCACATGCCTCAGGTACAAGGCAGACAGGCCCTGGCTTCGGTTCGTCTGCTAACCCCTCTGGTGTATGGGCATTTGTGTCCAGTCTGGATGAAGTCACATCTGGATAGTCATCAGTGGGTTCGGATTTCAACTTGATATGATGAAATGAAACTGATTCAGGATTCCAATGTTGGCTATCGGCGACATCCGATTCGGTCTTACATTTTCCACTGTGACCTACATGTACCAATGTCTGATCTGATATGAAACGATCCACAACTGAAGACGCCAGGTCATCATCGTGTTTCTTCGGTTTTGTTTCCAATCCATCATCAAATCCCGCTGGCAGAGCCTCACCAACTTTATGCACCGCCGATATAGGCCTAGGCCGACTCACGTAGCAGCCACTCCTCCGTGTCTGACCCTCCTCCTCACAAATCGCATCAGATCCCGGCAGGCCAACATCACTCATCTCAAACTTGCAATATTCAGCAGTCTCGATATAATCATCACACGACATGGGTTCATCTTTTACTCCATTCAAAGTCAAAGGTAGAGTTATAGATGGGCAAGACTCATTCTCTGCAGTCTCGCAACTGACACTGACAGTGTTTGCCTTTTGAAGTTCGGCTGGTTTTATAACATCACTGTCAGCGGTGTCAAACATTTCAAATGGTTCACCCTTGTATGATTCGGCTCCTTCACAATAGTCATCACACATGTCATCAGTTCCTCTTTGAATTCTTTTTTGAGTGGAAGATCCAATGCCGATTCATTCTGTACAGAGTGTGGTTCAACGTACACCTGTAACAGTAAAGAATGTCCCCCTATAAAAAGTGTCCGCTTCTATTGTTCAATGACGGATTAAGGTGCATGGCTATAGAAACCAATCACCAGAGATAAGATTAAGAATGTACCAATAGGATCTTTTGTTCCTGGGACAGTTTTTCCTGTGGACATTCTTTCCTTTCACACCTGTACCGTGGTGGACCACTGGACATGACTGACCTCAGATGCTCAGAGCCAACCTCAAATTCAGTTGCAGAGTTTCAACCATTTTCAGATTATGGTTAATCATGATTAACTTTGCAAAGCTGCAGCTCTGCGCCCAGATCTGCGCACTTCCGCCGAAATTCTAAACCACAGAACCTCGACCCCGGGCCTCGACCTGAAACCAGCTGACGTGACGCAATCGATGTTTCAGCAATGGTCGGCTCTGAATGCAACGTCGTCGAACTCACTGTCGTCACATGGTCGTGGGGTTCTCTGCGTCATGTCATTCAGTGTCACAGCAAAGTTCTGTTTACAATTTCGGCAGAAGTGCACAGATCTGTCTCGTTTTCGTCAATTTGGGATTTGTCTAGGGTAAAGTGACCTATTCTCGACCACCCCGTCAATCACAGTGTTCCTGTACCACCATGCATGCACCAGCAGAGCTGATGTAATGCATAGCAAAGAGCTTGATCCTGGGGAGCCTGGGGACGAGTTTCAAGTCGGAACATGCATAACCAATGAAAATATAGCCATTTGAATGCAATTCTCCTGAATGTACCGATTCTCGACATACCCGTACCTAACCTCGACCACCAATGCGTACCAGTTGTCGACCACCAAATATAATTGACAGCAGCCGATCAGCCAATAGGAGCAGAGCATTTCTGTCACGTCACCTCACTTCAATTACCGGGAAATAACCACGTGTTTTAGAAATTCGGTTGCGACTCGGTATTTTTCATCTCAAATTGTGCTTTTCTTCATAAAATACGCAACTGTTCTTCAAAATTCGATTTTTATTCCTGTAAAATGAAATGGTCCATGGACCATGTGCTCACCTGGGTGAACGTACCAGAAAAACAAATGACAAGTGTTAAATCGAAACGTTCCAGGGTCATGTATCCCCATCAGATGCACTTGATAAAAATTTGGAGACAATCCAGTTACAGTTCAGGAGTTACTGGACTTTGAGGTGGCCAAGCAGAGAATTGAATCGGACCGAAAAGTGGTGTCATATGTCATCTGACATACATGTAGGGGTGTATATGTACCAAATTTCAAGTCAATTGCCCAAGCAGTTACATGTATGAAACCCACCACCAAATGACTAAATTTTGAACTTTGACCTCTGTCATGTCTGTGACCTTGAAAAGTCGGTCAAATCAAAAACCTCTTACTTATGTCATGCATCCTCATTAGAACCACCAATGATAAAAATTTGGAGAGGATCCACTCATTAGTTCATGAGTTATTGCACTTTTTGTGTTTTTGGTTTCCGCCACCTGCTGGCCAAGCTAAGAGTCAAATCGGACCGAAACTTGGGGTCATAGGTCATCTGACCTAGGGGTATATATGTACCAAAGGGGCTGTTTCACTTTGAATTCAAGATTGCGATTTGTGATCTGTGGGAAAACTGAAAGAGCTACAATCTTGCAATTTGGAGGGATAATTCTGTGTTTCAGGCCAATTTCAATGGTACAACAACCAATAACATTTGAAGTAATTTTTTAAGACAATGGGTGTTTGAAGCTTTGAAGTTTCATATTAGAACCAAAATACTTCTAAAAAAACTTGGATTATAGGTTCGCGAATGAGCCATGTGTCACCTACCTGCAAAATAATCCAGTTGTATTCAATGAAAGTACCAAAAAAAGTCACAAAAGTAGTTTGATATCACTCATTTGGAAGAACATGAACACTCTAAAGACCCTTAGGCCTATTGTTGACTGCCATTGTCAATACAGTCATAACAGTGACATAACAGGGCTGGATGACTTTTGTGGCAACTTGGGTTCAACCATTCATCTGAACGGGGTGGTGTTTTTTGCATAGGAAGCACTACAAACTGATTCAATGAGGTAATCTTTCTAACAAAACATTCTTTTGAATGGTCATCAACTTGCCCTTACTGCTCTGCAAGGAAAGGCAAGTTATGTAACTCTAATTCTCAATGCCTATGGAGTTGTGGTGCTGGCTAGGCGCTGGCCTGATGTAAGACTGTTCATACAATAGCTGTGACAACAAAGACAGCAATTCTTTGCCATGAATGCTGGAACATTGTAGGCCTACCTTACACCCCAGAAGGATCAATAGACCAGTCCTTTCCAGAAGAACTACATGGTAAGTTTCTTGCATTTCAAAAACAGAATATCAACATTTTGTGACATTTTTCTCTTGTTTCTTTTATCTTACCATAAAAATGAGTGCCACCCAAATCCATATGCCAAATATCATGTAAAACAATTAATTATTTCTTTGTATACGAAGAGTTTTAAATCCTTTTGTCTTAAAAAA
>NMRB01000972.1:171738-187985 GCA_002633025.1 Notospermus geniculatus | reverse complement strand
TAACCATCCCCGATAGGCTTATATCAGGGATCCTGTTCCAGTTACGCAATACTTCTCAAGGTCAGAGGTCAAGGTCACAGTCAACCATCACAAATAACATGAGACAGAACCTGCATGGTGATGGTGGAAGCCTAAAAACTTCATCTACACCTAGGTTATCAAGGATGAGCTTTCAGATTACGCAATGACCTTGAAGGTTAGAGGTCAAGGTCAATGTTAAACAGTTCTACAGCGCAAATCTCCTTGGGATTTCAGGAGAAAACGAATTAGAAGCCTGAATTAACCATCTCCTATAAGTTTCATCAAGTATGCCTGTTCCAGTTACGCAATACTTCTCAAGGTCAGAGGTCACAGTTAATTAGCTCTAGAGTAGTAAACTTCTCATCGGAAACCATTGACATCGCTCCGATGTCCTTTTCTTGTTCAGAAAATGTGCTCATTTGCCTGTTTTTGAGCGCGATTTGGTGGTCTGGTGACCAAAACTAACATCTGCAGTTATTATGAGAAAGCTGATTTAGAGGGCATTTTTGACATATGTCACATAACTGTGGAGTGAGACCTCGGTCACTTCGCATTTTTGTAATGCCCCGTGTATTACTACATGTACTACGAATCGTTTGAACTACTTTGCGTCCTTGGCAACAGAGCAACCAAGCACATCAGGAGCACGAGAAGGAAGCGATCAGCATCAGAAAGTGTTGCAAAACGTAAGCAAATCGCCATTAAATCTATTCCTTTGACTTTCCTCGGCACCCGTTTTGTTCGTCATGCCGGCGTCATGGTCGATGGATTAGGTTGTTTACACCGTCTCCATGGTTTTGCCGCACAACACGGTGAGCAACTACGCCCAGAAAACGTAGTTCTCAAATTTGTTTTTTGGCCTCTTGTGTTTTAATGCAGCTTATATTCCCAATATGTAACTCCCACAGTAATTCACCCTTAATTATCGGACCTCATCATTACATTAAAGATATCGAATTGTACGTGTTTACATGAGGATGGTTCATCCAAGATGTCAGCCAAATGTTCCGGAGATTTCATTCATCAAATCCAAGTCTCGAATGAAATCTCGCGGGACCAGATTGCGGGGACGGGAATTTTACCAACCTCGCATCGACGAAATCATCTTGGTCAGTGGGATCGAGGTTTAAAAAGGTAGGTTTCTGAAAAACCTACTTTTTATGGCATAAAACTTAGTTTTATTGAAAAAACTTGGTTTTTTGACCAATAAACTTAGTTTTATGGAATAACTGGACATTTCAGTGCAGAAACTTACATTTTTCTCGATAAAATGGGGGTTGTATGGCAAAAAACCAGGTTTTTTGTCATAAAATATAGGTTTTTGACAATAAACTAAGTTTTTTGATAAAAACTATATTTTATGAAGGAAAAAACTAAGTTTTCTTCTATAAAAGTTGCTTTTTGACAAAAACTAGGTTTTTTAGGCAAAGAACTTAGTTTTTTTCAAAAAACCTATATTTTCTCCACAAAAACTAAGTTTTATGAGCATAAAACTAAGTTTTATTGCAAAAATATAGGTTTTTTGAATAACTGGACAATCCGCCTGCCATATACGTCGCCGCATAAGTAATTTTCGTCCGTTACGTCGCTTAGCTGCAAGATACCTGTTAGGACATATGAACTAAAGGAACGATGGTGTGATAGAATTGTACACAGTAATAACGATAACGTGGAATGAAAAGTCCGACTTTTGCAGTGTACACGGATGCTGGCTTCACTCATATAGCAGGGAAATAATAACCCAAACAGTGTCTCGCCGTGGAGGGATGGTGGGTTACTGGCGATGATGGTCCTATGCCCACGCTCGAAACATTAATCTGATAACCTAGTCATGACATTCTACTTGGAAAACATACAGGCAGATAAATGTGTGGAATACTGTAGGCAAAAACACACCAATCATGCCAGCTAATTTAATTTCCCTTTGTGGTTAGAATGTTCCATTCAGAAAATCAAAATACTGGTTGGGGTTTTCTACCGATCCCCTTCTCAGCTGGCCGATGTAAGGGATACTTATTTTAGACAGCTTGACAAGTGCATGGGTTCTGCTCTTAAATCTAAGGTGGATGCGGTCTTTTTTGGTGGAGATTTTAATGCTAGGAGTCAAATGTGGTGGGGTGGTGACATAACACTCTCGAAGGAAACCTTCTGTATGATCTTTCTACTAAGCACTCTCTTACTCAATTTATAGATGAACCAACGAGAATCACCGGCAACTCCAGGTCCTGTCTTGACTTAATTTTCTGCAACCACCCTGGCCTTGCCACGGAAACCAATGTTACTTCACCTATTTCTTTGTCTGATCATAGTTGTACTCTGGCGTCACTAAATATCTCCTCACCCGGCAGGATGTCTTCGTGTAAGCGGACATTTTGGAACCTTGGGCGTGTGGATCAGCAATTGCTGAATGCCGCAGTCCGGAGCTACGATTGGGACAGGGTGCTGGGCCTCAATGGTATTGGCGAGGTGACAGCTGCTTTTACTGAGAGTCTCTTTGTTATTTTAAAAGATCATATCCCAAATACCACAAGGGTAATCAGAGGCAATGATATGCCATGGTTAGACCATAATGTTCGGAAGGCTATGAATCAGAGAAACAAGTGTTATCGGAAGTTAATGCACAATCATTCAACGTTGAATCATGAAAAATTTAGAGAAAGTGCTCTCAAAGTCTCTGAGGCAGTTAAGACAGCCAAGATTGAGTATCATAATAAGTTATGCGATTCGCTTGATTCCGGTTCTTCAGGTTCTAAGAATTACTGGTATACAATTAAAAAACTGTAAGGTAAGAAGTTTAGCACGGGCATTCAGTGTATCAACGTTGGCAATGATTTTTTCTGTAATAGTAAAGATATAGCTAAGGTTTTTCTTGATACATTCCAGGCCAAATTAGATCAAGTTCAGTACCGAGCGGCGTTATTAGTCAGTGGCTGCATTCATGGTACAAGTTTACAAAAGTTATTCACATGTTTAGATTGGTCTACCCTCCAGTGCAGAAGATCTGAAAAGAAACTAATTTTAGCCTTCGATGTAGTCCACGACATCTTCCCTTCCTATGTCATTGACACTTTTAGTGAGTACCGGTCTAATCAAGCCCAACGTACATTAAGATACTACAGAGATTTTCAGATTCCCACTAACACCAGTACAAAAATGAGAAAACTTACAGTGTGTTCATCTATTACTCTCTGGGAAAACTTGCCTAGTCAATACAAAAGCATCTTGTCCAGAAATTCCTTCAAATTTAACCTGAGAATTTTTCTATGTGGCCCTAAAAACCCTCTGACTACTTCTCGATTGAATATGAACCGTACTGATGAAATTGTCCTCAATAGAACTAGGTGTGATCTCATTTTCAAGAGTCATCTATATGCTCATAATTTTACCTCAGTCCCTGATCCTAAGTGTCTTTGTGGCTACCCTTCTCAAACCACTTCTCACGTTTTACTTGACTGTCCGTTGCTTGACCCGGAACGTCAGATTCTTTTTAATGGGTTGGCAGCACTGTCTGGTTTTAATCTCGGTTCTTTTTTACAAAACAACAGATCTTATCAAGTTAGCACCCTGCTCTATGGATTATCACACCTTGACACCGCCACAAACAACTCAATTTTGGTACCGGTACTCACTTGTTCATTTCTTGATTTCTGTTCACGTTTATTTTAAGTTGCCATCTTTCTTAATACTTATGTTGTTACATCTTGCTGTCCTTTAGTTACACACATGTATCTATTCTTGTGTTTGTAATGCCATCTTTGTAACTTTACCTTTGTATACTGTTTAAGTTTTGTCCTCAAACAAGGGCTAATAATGCTCTGCTTCAGCCCTGGTGTTTTATTTCTTTGTATTTATTTTACTTGAATAAAACTCATTACAAACAAACAAAATTTAATTTCCCTCGCTATGCCTTCAACTTGTTGCGGACATCTCCTTTAAATGCGATATATACCGACCCCCCATACATGTAAATTTCATATAATTAAGACGACCTCCATTTTGAGCGTCTTTATTACCCAAAAGGACTGCACTCTAAAAAAATTCTTGTCGTACTTACAAGCTGGAACTCGTTCTCAGCCGTATGCTTAAATTGGGTCTATCTTGTCAATTGACAAGTTTTCAACTTGTCATCCTCGGAAAAGAGACATCTTATCATTGAAACAAATTTTGATAATTTGAGATTTTCGTGTTTTGGAGGAAATTCTGATGCCATTAGATAAAGCTAACCTCAGGATATGGATTTACAAAATTTTGGAACGTTTTGTCTTAACTGGGCAGAAATATTGCATATTTTTCAAAGTATCAAAATGTTGATATTTTGAAAAACATGCTTAACTTCTAACCGGTTTCGGCTAAACGTTTCAAAACTTCATGCTTCTTGGTTTTTCGGTGAGCTCTGTCTACTGATATCAAATTTTTGTGAAAAATTGAAAAGTCTCAAATTATCGAAATTTTGATATAGTCTGGACGCAAAACCCCGTTTTTTAAGGAAGTGGGATTTTTTTGTATAACAGCAATTTTTTTGCATTTTTAATATCTCTGAAGGGTGTACTTTCCGAATCCACCAAGTTCCACACTGGCACCCTTGAGCGTTTTGAGGAAATGCCGTTTCCATGGTAACCGCCGTCAAATTTGACGATTTTTGTTAAATGACGATATTTCAGTATCGGGTTTGAGTATTTATTTGGTTTGAACGACTATACATATGTTGTGTGACCTTGGCTAACTTTCTGGCATCTTGCCAATATCATGGAAGGTCAAGGTCATTTTCAAAGGTCAAGGTTATTTACATTTTTTGTACATTTTTCCAACCAGACATCACAACTTTGAACATTTATTCTGTTCGCACGGACACACATTACAAGATAACACGTTTGTTCTTTTCTAATAAATTATCCCTTTGCTTCTAGTTTTAAATGATACCTAACATTAATTAAATATCATTGAGCGTTGAGAGTTAGAGACGTTAAACGTCACATGACCGGTTCGTCATTTTGGCGCCATTTTCAAGATGCGACGCGGTAAAGTCCTTGGTTTTAGTACGGTAATACATCTTTGATGTAAACTTTGTAAGCTTTGAAATGCACTCGTCGCCATCGTTGATTCACGGCATTGGGGGCATGACGTAGGAAAATGACGTAGAACAACTGGCATTGTTGCCTTCAACAGGCTTTTCTCACGCATGCCACGGGTTCGCACGGACATGACGGAAGAAGTCCTTTGGCAAGAAGCTTTGCTCTGGAAATCACTTTTGTAAGGAAAGCACAGGAATTTGGTAAGTTTCTCGAATCGAACTCAAGTGTTTCCCATCTTCATTCATTATTTTCCTTACGGAACGGCTTTTCTCAATAAATATTCGATGAAGTAAACGCTGAACGTCTGTTCCTGTTGATCTTCTTTTTTACGGACGAAGTCTGTCTCGCCGTCGGCTACGGCCATAGGCCCTATGTGTTGAGAATGAACTTAATTCTTTTGGAGGTGATGGTATATATTGCCCTGTTTAATGTGAATTATTAAATATTAAGTTAGGTCGCATCCTTGCGGCATTTCCGATGTAGGCCTACCCCCTCCCTTACCAAAGGCAAAGCCACGCTATGCATACTGCACTCAGGTATTTCTGCATGCTTGCTGAGATTGTTTTTTCCACGCGTATCATCTGACAAGGCTGACAGATTAATCCCCGTCTTATGTCCCGTTTAGACTAAAAAGGGCTCAGCAGTTTCAACACAGACCTCGGCGAAATTTTGCTTGAAGCCAGCAATGAAGGGCTGAACCCAGTAACATGGTTGCGGAGCGGCGAGTAGATTTAACTATAGACGTACATGTAAGTCATGTGTAAGAACGATGGAGGTGCGGGTACCGTCCCCCATCCCGATTTTATCGATCCGCTATCGTTGCTTGAACTGCATGATAAAATCGGTATTAGAAGTCTCACCCGGCAGTTGAACTGTCCGACAACCAAGTGGATATTTACTGTATAGTCAAATGAACAAATTCCCAAGTCTAATAAACGCATTTTAAATTAAGAGCACCGCAACCATAGGTGATATTTCAACACTTACTTTTAGGTATCCGATGATGGACGGGGAGCTTCCACATTCATTAGCCAGTCATTGAGGTTCAGTACACTGAGGTTCTTCCACAGTTCAGTAATGATAAAACTCTTGTGGTGAGTACGGAACTTATTAAAAACTATTGAATTTAAACAGGTGTTAGAAATATGACGTGCCTGAACCACACAATATCCGTTGGCTGATTTCCTTATTTTCTTTTTGAGACGGCTGTACGCTGGATAAAAAATAAATCCCATCAAATGTCAACGTGTTTTTCTACATGTAATTCACTTCATTCACAGAAATTCAAACGTCAATTCGTTTATTTACAGGTGTCACGTGGGTGGGTGGATTGCGTACATACAACGTTGGCGATCAAATGTATCACTAACATTAGATGAGGTGAGTAAACTATGTTGTATTTCGTAAAACTGGCCTATGCAATATACCCGGTGTAATGGATCAGAATGCCTCCCCGATGCCATTGCCATCTTCTATTGCTTAGGGCCGACAATCAAAAACAGAGAAACATGTTCATAAGTGCCTCCCCGACAATGGCAAATTGGGCTGAGGAAAATGCTACACCGTACATGATGTTTGATAGGCAGGAGGAGGGTATCACGAAAGTACGCACACCATATAACCAAACACCAAATACATGCTTTTTAAGGTGCATTGAAAAGGAATACTCCCCTGGACCCATATTCATAAAACTACTTAAGTCTAAGTGTGACACTTATCCTTTGTTAAATACAAAATATAAGTATGACACTTTGACTTAAGTATGTTTATGAATATGGACACTGGCCCCATATTCATAAACCTACTTAAGTCTAAGTGTGACACTTATCCTTTGTTGAACACAAAAGATAAGTACAAGTATGTTTTGTGAATATGGACCCTGGACTATAGTTTGCTTATTCTTTTTAGGTTGAAGTGTTCCCCCTCCTGGCCTTCTACATGTAGTGTGCAATTCTGGCCGAAAAATGGGAGAAACGGAGTGTTTTTTCAATTGCGGTATCACCAACACGCCACTGATTGACATCACCAATATCAGAACGGAGAACATAATTCATTCCAGTCAACCCAGAGGAGACGGACTTCATGTGAGGCGTAGGTTGGATCTTTCCGAAAATGATTTGAACGAAAAAATTCAATGCCATAAAAGTTGTGTCTCAATATATACGTCAAAAAGCCATGTTAAGCGACATTTGAAAAGAATAAATTCTCATGAATACGAAACCCCAGAACCAAAGCGACCAAGGCACCACGAGAACTTTTCTTTCAGGCAACACTGCCTTTTCTGTGGTGAAATGTGTTCAATCAATAGTGATAAAAAGAACCCAAATCGCAAGAAAAAAGTTTCGCTATGCCTGGGAAGTGGAGATACTGCATGTAACTCGTTCAAAGCAGCAATCATAGATGCATGTCTGAAAAGAGGCGACGAACAATCTGACGCGGTTCAGCGAAGGTTAAGTGGAGCAGTCAGTGATCTTGCAACAGCTGGTGCCAGGTATCATCGGGACTGTGCAAGTAAGTTCCTTACAGTCCGATGCAAGAAGGAAAACCAGAGATCAAACACGGATGACAAAGCGGCATTTCAGTCCATAGTATCTGCAATGGAGAAGGAAAGGTCTCGCGTATGGAAATCGGTTGAGATATATGAAATGTACCAAGAACTGTCTGGAACAATATTGACCAAAGCATCAAAAAAAGAAGTTATTAAAAAGCTACGAATATACTTCAAAGGTGATTTGATAGTTTGCTCTGACCAAGGCATGGCTAACATTCTCACATTCAAGGAAACTGCATCGAGGACCCTCAGAAACGTCGAACCGGATGAGACTGAGTTTGGCCACCTGAAACTGGCGCAACGTATTGTGCACGAGACAAAGGAATTGGAAATCGACAAAAACAGCTACAATACACGAATTGATGTTGACATGGCAAAGAAATGTGTTAGCCCTACATTACTATTACTGTTGTCGAAGCTTTCCCAAAAACTAGACAATACGTTACCAGCGATGCTTATAGGCAACATGATAACTAGCCTTATCACCCACCACCCGACTCAACTTCTCGTGTCTCTCGGTATATTGCTCCGAGAGAGAAGCCTGATTGAAGAGTTTTACAGTTTTGGTGTTTGCAGCTCCTACCAAGAAGTCCTGAACTTCAAGTCATCAGCCGCTACTGCAACAGCAGAGAACAGTGAATCAACTGGGTATTTTAATCCGGAGGAAGGACTTATTCAAATCGTGGCTGACAACTTTGATGCCAATATTTCATCACAAAATGGACTGAAATCAACTCACGCATTAGCCATGCTTCTGACCCAATCAGGGACATCACAGGGATCACCTTCCAATGAAAATGAGAAGATCCCAAGGGTTAGAAGAGAAGATATGAAGTTAGACCTACTACCAGACATTCCAACCAATCATTATCATGGTCCGAAGCGTCCTCCCATGCCCAGGGACACGGTCAACGCAGCGGTTATATCTTTGTCTACCTTGGCCAAAACACAGCTTCAACGAAATAAAGCTGCTTCTTTGGACTTCAATTTTCTGAGTGATATTGTGTCTAAACCAGGTGCAACCCCAGAGTATGGTGGTTTTAACACTCAGGTGCTGAGACAGCAAGGAGAAAGTAGATATCCAGCCACAAAGGTCAAATACATACCGCTAATCGACATGGTGCCATCAGATCCCACAACGATGAAGACAGCAATGATAGAGGCACAGAGACTGACAAGAAGATGTGGCCAGCAGTTCACCATCTTCACAGCCGATCAACAGTTATACAGGGTCATGGTCCACATCACATGGGCTAATCCAAGAGGATTTGAACGCCTTTACCCACGTTTAGGAGGGATGCATATGTTGATGAGTTTTGTTGGGTGCGTAGGGACCCTGATGACAAACTCAGGAATAGACGAAGTGCTGATGGCCGGATTCGGTGGAGTCCCAAAAATGCTGGCAGGAAAAAATTTTCCCCAGAATACACGAGCACTCCGTATCGTCGCCGAAGAGGTCCTCCGTGAGACAGTGGCCGAATCTGACTGCTACGAAAACATGATAGCAAGTCTTGAATCAAAAGGGAATGAAAGCACAACAGCTAGACTGTGGATCGACTGCCTTATTAAGCCAGTTCTCATCATGATGGAGTACATCAGAGCAGAGAGAGAGAGGGACAGTGGGAACTTCATCTGTGTGCAGCCACATCCATGATGCCGTACTTCTTTGCGGCAGGGCATTTCAACTATGCCAGGTACGGCCTATATTACATCCGACAAATGGAATCTTTACCAGCTGATGTCAGGGTCCATTTTGAGAACGGAGAGCACGTGATGCGCCACAAGGCCGGGATATGGAATGGAATTTGGTCTGACATGTATATTGAGACAACCTTCATGCGCTACGGCCATGGACCAGGTGGCATCGTTGGTATCACACTCAACCAATCAGCCCTAAAACGATGGGCGCTTAGCCTCCACACGTGTAGTCGACTCATGAAAGATCTAGTTGAAATGACAGATGGAAGGACAGACAAGTTGGGCAAGCATAAAGAAGAAATGCCAGCGAGAATGATATCAGATGCCAAGGATCGTGAGTGGCCATTCGGGAAAAACTCAGTCTCTGCATCAATCCTTTGAATCCAGAACAGCACTCAGGAACCGGTATAGTGAACATAGTTACTGGCCGCATTTCAGAGCACAGCAACGTTGACAAGGCAGTGTCAATCGGAAAGAAACAGATGGCGGAGTTTGAAGCAACATGGCCGGCAGGGTTTCATTCTTCAATTCCCAAGAAGGTGGTAACCATGAATAATGTGCAACACCAACAAAAGAATCAATCGGAGAAATGGGATGCTGAACTGATTTATTCACGTGTTCTGGGATTGATGGCCACACGTGAATTCAACCTCCAGAATGTTTTCAAACACGAGTTATCAGCTATGCCAACCTCGCTGTTTGACGAAAACGGGGACATGCGAATTTCAAAGTCTAAGTCGTCATTGAAGAGGAAACTCCAAGAAGAAAGCGCAAATGAAGGCAAGAAACCAGATGCGACGATTATAGACGGTTGTGCAGCTCTGTGGGTGATATCATGGCCAACAGATGGTTCTGTCGAGGACTTCGTCAATGCATTCATCACCTACATCAGCAGTAAAGTGGATGTCAGTGACGTCTATCTGATATTTGACAGATACCTTCCGTGCAGCATTAAGGGTAGTACAAGGAATGGCCGTGCTGGAGAAAGAGCCACTAGGCGTCACAAGCTGACACTCACTTCGCCACTTCCTGCACAACAAGTAATCCTCACAGTTGCAGAGAACAAGGTCCAGATAATCGAAATGATTTGCGATCGACTCCTGGAAAGAGCCACAACCTGGAACAAGGAGAACAGTTTGGTCGTCACGAACCAGGGCGATGTTCCTCGCGAATGTACATGCGGTGAGGTGACAGACAGGACCGACCTAACAACACGCCACGAAGAGGCAGATGTCATCATTTGCCAACAGATGGTAGTGCTTGCCAAAAATGGTACAAATTCCATCAAGGTGATATCTGATGATACTGATGTTTTCGTCCTGTTGATGTATTTTTATCATAGAAGCAACCTAGCGTGTGACGTATTTATGGAAGGCACAAGTGCTGAGAGCAAGGTCATAGACATAAAATTGACAGTCCAGAGGTAATAAATACTCAAACCCGATACTGAAATATCGTCATTTAACAAAAATCGTCAAATTTGACGGCGGTTACCATGGAAACGGCATTTTCTCAAAACGCTCAAGGGTGCCAATGTGGCACCCGGTGAATTCGGAAAGTACACCCTTCAGAGTTATTAAAAATGCAAAAAAATTGCTGTTATACAAAAAAGCCCACTTTTTGGTTTTGCGTCCAGACTAATAATCTCAAATATCTCAACAACCGCGCAGCAGATTTTGATGAAACAAAGTCCATGACCCTTAGAAGGTTCTACTCTATCAAAACTGCAACTAAAGTCACAAGAAATTTACATAATAAAAATGTTGATTTTTAGGATTTTTTTCTGATGAGCTATTACGTAATTACGATATTTCCAAATCTCCAAAATTTTGTTCCTGGGACAGTTTTTCCTGGGGACATTCTTTCGCTTTACACCGGCACACTAAACATGCTAAATAATGTACGATTGCATTTAGGCCCCAACAGCTGCATGTAATTTGGTGTCTGTCCAAAACAAACCCAGTCGTGTATTTCCAAACATCTTTTATGTGACATTCTAATTACAGTTTGTTTAGTCATTGCCGGAAAGTTTCCTATCGTTGAGTCTCCTACTAGAGAATCAACAATACCAACATGACTTGATGTTCCTCAGACAAAGCCGATGCAGTCTAATGTCTTGAACTGACTGTCGGCCTCCTCATCAATAAAACGTTCATCATCCTCAATGTCGGAAGACGATGACCAATCTGACATCCTTAGCACACGACAGAAATCAAGAAAACAAACTAATAAATACACCTACAATCGCATTATGAAAGCACTGAATAATGCTCACACGACATGCACGATGCATGCACCTTGGGCAACTAATACCGCCGTGACGTCATCAGCCCTGGCGCACGACTTGAATTATGTGCATTCCTTTATACTCGGATTACGCAGAATGATGATAATTGTTTTCAAAAATTCTTTCATGGTTATGTTTCTAACTATATTTAACACCTATTGAAATTGAATTTAACACTATTGGTGCAAATTATGAAAAGATCCTTCAGTATCCCTTTAACATTTTCAATTTTAATTTCAATTTATTTTCAATACCAAAACCGGTTTCCCGGTATAGTACAAAAATTTACATAGTTTATTTAAATTACGTGTCATTCAACATGGCGGTCATTACAAGAAGTTTTCCTCCATGCGGACGACGTCATCAGCTAATGGCTAAGCAGTGCACTTTACGGGTATTTTTACTGATCAAAGTTATTTTATTCGAAACAGACTGGCGATCGTAAACATTTCGTTCGTGAAATGAAAGTTTTGGAAGTTCTCTACGTCCGTACTGCTTCTGGATTTTTCCTGATTTTATCCTCCGCCGTCAATATCCTTGATTTGAAACCCCGTTCAGTGCTATTTTAACGGAAAAATCAGGGATTCCCTCACCATCTGGGGACTCCACTATGATAAACAATTTATGAGGGGTGGAATTAATCTGTTTCGACTGCATATCAACGCCTTCGATACTTTTTCAAACATCAGTGAAAATTTCATTTTGATTGGTTGTGCCATTCACCAGTCATTTTTAGCTCACTGGGGTGAGCTATAGCGGTCACGGAGCGTCCATCGTCGTCTGTTAGCAGGGCACGTTTCGTAACCGCTGGGGCATTGATCTGAAACTAGGTCCATAAATACCACTAGGTCAGATGACCTATATGACACCAAATTTCGGTCCGATTCGAATTTTGGCTTGGCCAAAACCAAAAACACAAAAAGTGCAATAACTCCTGAACTGGTGACTGGATCGTCGTCAAATTTTTATCGTAGTTGCATCTAAGAGGGTACATGACACACCGGTATGTAACGGGTTTTTGATTTGACGTACTTTTGAAGGTCACAGAGAGAGGTCAAAGTTCAAAAATTGGCCTTTTGCTGGCACGTTTCATAAGTGATAGGGCTATTGTCCTGAAACGTGGTACATACATACCACTGGCCTATGACATCAAGTTTCGGTCCGATTCGATTCTTGGCTTGGCCACCAGGTGGCCAAAACGAAAATTCAAACTCCAATTATAAAGTACCGTAATGGACTGGATCATTTCCAAATTTTCATAACAGTATCTTGTGAGGATACACAACATATATACAAATGGTTTTTGATTTGACCTACGTTTCAAGGTCACAGAACTCAAAGTTTAGAATTTTGCCATTTGGTGGCATGTTTCGTAACCGCTGTGGCTGTTGACGTCGAACTTGGTACCTATATACCCCTATGACAGATGACCTACGGCATCAAGTTTCGGTCCGATTCGATTCTTTGTTTGGCCCATCTTCACTGTAAAAACGAATGGGCTCGAGAGACCCATGATTTTGTCCACTACCTGGACACATGGGTTTGAAATGTCTACTGTTCAATGGAGAATGGGTCCATGGTGCCCAGAATATTTGTTCTTCGAGCCTGAGACGGACCGGGGAAACGGACAGGTCTATAGGTTCCAGTAACCCATAATGAGAGTTTCATACATGTAGGTCACTTTGGCCCATCTACGAATGCTACCGTGGGGTGTTGGCACCCATGAGCAGCAATAGTAGATGGGCCAAAGTGACCTGTGAAACTGGTCATTATGGGTTACTGGAACCTAAGGACCTCCTAGTTTCAGGCTCGAAGAACAAATATTCTGGGTACCATGGACCCATTCTCATCTCAAACCCACGTGTCCAGGTGGTGGACAAAATCATGGGTCTCTCGAGCCCATTGGTTTTTACAGGTTGCAACAGTCTAAAACGCGCTCCCCTACTCGCACGTCCGAGGCCCTGTTGAAATTGGCGCCATTTAGCTGTGGAACCAGCGACAGAAAATATATCGCTGAATACAACCAATCACAGCGAAGCTTCTATCCCGCCGTGGTCATTCCCAAATATGGCGACTTTAAAAATTTCTCGATTCGCTGACAACTCGCTGGATTTTTCTATATTCCTGAATTAACTTCGCGTCAAAATTATTCTCACGGACTATTTAGATAGCGAGTAAGTACCGATGAGTTCAAAACACGAAGGTATGATCCAGTTCATGGTGTGTGGGGCAGCTATCATTCGACAGCATGCATAAATTATGGAATGAGATACAGTGCTAGGAGACTGGTATCCGGTATCTCGTAACACCATATCTATGTGCATGCGTTGTAGTAGGGCCTACTAGACGCGAAGTTTGGTTGTTACATCAAGTGGTATTTCCCCACTGCATTGCATGCTTTATTTGTGAATTACCAACTGGCGAGTACACATGAAGGGACGTCTCTCTACACCACCGAAACGGGGTGGGTTTCCCCAGGGCATTGTAACGCGCTATGCAGAGTGGAAATGCCCTGGGTTCCCAGGATGTGTTTGGCCACCAGATGGTCAAAACCGGAAAGGCAAAAAGTGCAATAACTCCTGAACTTATGACTGGATCGTGTCCAAATTTGTATCATAGGTGCATCTAATGAGGAGGATATATGACACATGTAATGGGTTTTTGATTTGGCGTACTTTTCAAGGCCACAGAGGGGCGGTGCGTTTCGTGGCTATTTGACCGAGTATTTTCTGACTTGATGTAATCATGTATCTAGGTACCCTCTTGTACAGCAATATTTTAGTCTAATTGGACGGCAAATATATATAGTTACCAGGCAGCCAACTTGTAAAATGGACCTCGGCTGATACAGTGTATGTCATAAATTACCCATGCGAGAGAGTTTTTACCTTTTTTGAAATTTTATGTATATAGGTACCCTCTGAGCACACAATAAATTTCCACCCTTTTGGACTTCAAATATGAGGGCTAGTCGGCCATCTTGAAAAGTGGACTTTATCCACTATTTCATGAACAGTAGTAGGCAGAGTGGTCTAACCACTCTAACCTGGTGTCAATATATATATCCAGATATCTTCTCTGCCGAATTGTCAACTTAGGTCTTCTTTCGAGTCTGCTCTAGAGTTTCGGATTGTAAAGTTCCAGCCTGAAGAAGACCCCGGTTGGGGTCGAAAATTCGCAAACACTCTGGAAATTGCCTTTTTATTTATCATATATTGTGTGTCAATTTTTGTGCTTTTCTTCTCTTTAGGTCTTCTTTCGAGCGCATTCCGACTCATTTTGCAGTCACGGATCGTTTTTGTTATTTGTTCTTCTGGCACATTCACCCACGTGACACGACTGTTTGAAGAGGATTTTATTCTCAATTTTAATGAGCTGTGAGGTCCCATGCGCTGCTGACACCAAGCGGTAACAACTGAAAATAACCATTCCGTCAAACGCGGCAAGGCCCTTCCTCTTTAGAATGAACTTACAATCGGCTGTAATCCATGTGTACGCCCATATCAAAGTTTCATGCCATTTTTAGCTCACTGGGGTGAGCTATTACAATGGTGATGCGTCCGTCGTCCGTCGTCGTCGTCGTCCGTTAGCAGGGCACGTTTCGTAACCGCTGGAGCTATTGATCTGAAACTTGGTACATATATACCCCTAGGTCAGATGACCCACGACACCAAGTTTCGGTTCCATTCGACTCTCAGTTTGGCCACTAGGTGGCGGAAACCAAAAACACAACAAGAGCAACGCAAAGCGTAGCATATGCTCCTGACTGCCATGCAGTTTATTGTTTGGTTGCATTCAAGTGAAGGAATAAGTGGTAACACACACGACACAGGACGTTTGGAGAAATGATTTTTATTCTAGTAAACATGGAAATGAGTTTACTGCCCGGGTTTACTGACTACAATTGGTTCTGGCAACGCAGGTGAATATGTATGTGACGAGAATATTGTCATATCAGAAAAGCAGAAATTGTTCAATGTTTTACAAAATCTGTCATCATGCAAATTATCGTTGTCAGGAGCTTCGTTGACAGTTTTGATAGTTTGGTCCAGACAATTCTGTTTGAGATTTCACTTTTTTTGCATCCAATTTGATGTCTTGTTCATCGGTGCCTTTTGACTTGATACACATTTCCTGGGGCAGACAAACTGCTGGTCATTTTCATGGCATTCAGCAATGTGTTGTGAGGGTTTTTGGCATGAATGTGATGCCTTGCCGGTGGGTGGGCGGGTGGGTGTCCGAGATGAAGTAACTGCAAGTACAAATTGGAAGTATTTAAAAGGAACTGAGAAAGTTTCAGATATGTTATGAATTTGAGGCAAAAGTCACAGGGTTAACGCAGAGGTACAGCTTTAGATAGTGTGCGCAACACACCGTGCCCGTTGACTGCTCAGTGCTCACACACATACCCTGAAAATACTGACCTAAATCTGGATTTGTTGCCAAATTATAGGCCGGAAGGCTATTTGCGTCAATGGTCACAGGGGCAAGGTTAAAGGTCACTTTGCGATGAGTGTGGCTGAGGCAGACGTTTGACTGCTCACAACTTTCCCCTGAAAATAAAAATACATGTTGTATTGACCCAAAATCTGCCTTCGGTGCAATGTTATAGACCTGG
>NMRB01000972.1:155818-171603 GCA_002633025.1 Notospermus geniculatus | reverse complement strand
AAAAAAAAAATTTGGGGGAAAATTTTTTTTTCTCCAAAAAAAAAGTTTTTTTGAAATTTTTTTTCTCTCCCCCCTCCTTGACAATCCTGGCGGAAACCCTGTTTGTGTCAAACATCAAAGGGTGAAGGTCAAAGGTTGCATCACGATGGGTGCGGTGTGCGACACACCTTTGACTGCTCACACACCTTGCCTGAAAATACTGACCTGAAAGCTGGGTTCGTGGCAAAGCTGTAGGCCCGGATGGACTGACAGACTGACTGAAGGACGCACAGGGGTTTCTCTACATCCCTACCGAACTTTCATTGGGTGGGACAATACTCATCAATGAAATGGTCCATGGACCATGTGCTCACCCGTTTGAACATAATAGTGTAATGACAAAGAGAGAGAGGTGCATGTCAGTTATGAGCAATCTGGGTCAAGTCATTCACAAGTTGGGAGGACTTCAATGATTTTTGGGTTATGCCACCTGGTGGCCATATTGGATGTCCGATCGGGCCAAAACTTCACATGCAAATAAAGGTCATCTAGAGGGAGCCACATAGCACATTTGAGTGCTCTGGGTCAAGTCATTCCTGAGTTACATGTACATTACATCATCACACATGTATAGCACACTTGATGATTTTTGGGTTACGCCACGTGGTGGCCATATTGGAAGTTTAATCAGGCCGAAATTTGACGTGCTTGTAAAGGTCATCAAGAGGGAGGTAAATAACAAGTTTGAGCACTCTGGGTCAAGCCGTTCCTGAATTATAGCACTAGGATGATTTTCAGGTTACGCCACCTGGCGGCCATTTTGGATGTTCGATCGGGCCGAAACTCGGTATTTTTAAAGGTACCCGTCTAATACACGTTTATGCAAGATATGAAGACGCTCGGTGAAATAATTAAGAACTGAGGCAGGTTCGTTACTTTTGTCGAACTTTGACCTCTGTGACCTTGAAAAGTAGGTCAAATCAAAAACCCGTTATATATGTTATGTATCCTAATTCGATACACCTATGATAAAAATTTGGAGATGATCCAGTCATTAGTTCAGGAGTTATTGCACTTTTTGTGTTTTTGGTTTTGGCCACCTGGAGGCCAAGCCAAGAATTGAATCGGACCGAAACTTGGTGTCATAGGTCATCTGACCTAGGGGTATATATGTACCAAGTTTCAGGTCAATAGCCCCAGCGGTTACGAAACGTGCCCTAGGCCTATTTCTCAGTGTTGAATAAATTTCGATTTGGCGTGCCATAGGCTACAGTAACCGTGACGCAAAAGTTTCACTCGCAGACACTGCATTCTCGGGCAAAAAGTGTGACAGTGTACACATTCAGCAAAGACTCCAGTGGGCTGGAGAAAAGCAGAATTCCGTCAAGGCATAACAAATCAGTGAAGGTTATTATCTGCATGCATGCCATGTGACGATATTTAGGCTAGCTGACGATAGAAGTGGGCCATTCGCCAATCTTAACGATCTGTGATGGCGGGCCATATATGATATCCATCAGGCACAACGGACACCGAATTCACTCCCCTCAGACACGAAAAAGATAGCCTACCAAGTTTAGGCAGTCTAGCCCCTACGTTTGTACTGGTCCTCTACACATGAATAACTCTCAGCAGAAACTTACCTTCAACTCCACAGCGCAAAACGTAGCTAAAATCCAAGTGACTGCGATAGGCCATGATGCCTGACCAGCTGATTCAGCAAGGCGATTACTACGCGCACTGGGATCACGACGGACTACATCAAAATTGGGTCATTTAAACAAGATTTTCAGCAGTGATAAAAATACAAAAACCTGCATCATTAAATTTATTTATAACTACTAAAACTGCCAACAAATGTAAACATTCTACTCTTTGATCAGGCCGCGGCATATACGGGAGGCCTATATTTCGTCAGCGGCGATGACTGTTTACATCCATCATGTGAATAGGCTGCTCATCAACCTCGGGGTTGAAATGGCGCAAGGAATACAGCAAGCTGACCGCCTTCATTTCTGATCATCTTATTCTGTAAACCACACAACAAGGTCCAATTACTTTGCCATTGAAACTACCATGGGCAGGTTTAATCCTATATAAACCCATTAAATCTGCCAGCAGTACCACACTTCCAAATTGTTATTATGTAATGTTAACAGATCTATATTGAGGAGAATCTATAAATAGAATGTAAACATTTCTTCTTGATGATTGGCAGTCATTAGGCCCCGCCTTCCTGAGTTTGCCAGAAAGGAGTAATGCCATTAGGTGTATATATGTTATGTATCCTTATTAGATAGGTTGTCAGACAAATGCAGACCAGCAGACTGCAGACTGCAGACCTATGGGTGGTTATATCCGCAAAAAGTAGACTTGATAAAACAGATCGAGGTGGAGGTTACAAAATCAGAGACATGCTTTTAGAAAACAGACACGTTCGTTCACAAAACAGAGACGTTTAGCTGTGATTTGGAGTCGTTCACGAAGGAGACGTCGGGTGCTACGAAAGAGTCGTTAACAAAATTTGGATACGTGTTTTATCAGAGACAGTCACATTTTTCAAACGTGGCAATGATTTTAAATGGTACGCCATACACAGATGTCGACATGATTTGGAGTCGTTCATTAATGTGACGTTGGGTGGCGCTCGTTGCAGTTAAAGGTGAAATAAAGGCCTTATATACCCCGCCCAGACAACTTTTAATGAGGCCGAATTTGGTTGGACGTTAGTGCAGTAGTGTTCAATTGTCGGATGGAGTATCTATTTTCGGACGGACGCATATTCTGAGCTTGTGTGCACCACTGATCATGTTAGACGAAAAATTTTTTTAACTAGGTCAAAGATAAAAAAAATAGAATATCAATTCCTTAATATCTCTACAACGGTAAGTCGTATATGATTCTGCAACCCACTTTTTTTAGCATCCTTGACCCATGTATACCTTAAGTTTAGGATTTCGTTAAGATCGGAGAGGGTCAAAAGTTTCGGATTTGGGATTTTTAACAATTTTTTACCCTCTCCGATCTTAACCAAAACCTAAACTTAGGGTATACATGGGTCAAGGATTCAAAAAAAGTGGGTCGCAGAATCATACGACTTACCGTATATTAAGGAGTTAAGATTCTATTTTTTTTATCTTTGACCTAGTTAAAAAAATTTTTCGTGTAACGTGATCAGTGCAGCACACAAGCAAAGAATATGCGTCCGTCCGAAAATAGATACTCTGTCCGACAATTGGACTCTATTGAATTAACCTCCAACCAAATTCGACCTCATTAATATTTGTCTGGGCGGGGGTATATAAGGCCTTTATTTTACCTTTAAGCAACGAGCGCCACCCAACGTCACATTAATGAACGACTCCAAATCATGTCCACATCTGTGTATGGTGTACCATTTAAAATTATTGCTACGTTTGAAAAAATGTGACTATCTCTGATAAGACACATCTCCAAATTTTGTTCAGGACTCTTTCGTAGCATCCAACGTCTCCTTTCTGAACGACTCCAAATCACAGCTAAACGTCTCTGTTTTGTTGACGAACATATCTGTTTTCTAAAAGCACGTCTCTAATTTTGTAACCTCCATCTCGATCTGTTTTGTCAACGTCTACTTTTTGCGGATATAACCGCCCATAGGTCTGCAGTCTGCAGTCTGTAGTCTGCTGGTCTGCTGGTCTGCATTTGTCTGACAACCTATTAGATACACCTATGATAAAAATTTGGAAGTCATTAGTTCAGGAGTCATTAGTTCAGGAGTTATTGCACTTTTTGTGTTTTCGGTTTCCGCCACCTGGTGGCCAAGCTAAGAGTCGAATCGGACCGAAACTTGGTGTCACGGGTCATCTGACCTAGGGGTATATATGTATCAAGTTTCAGATCAATAGCTCTGGCGGTTACGAAACGTGCCCTGCTAACGGAACACGACGACGACGGACGACGACGGACGACGGACGCACAACCATTGTATAAGCTCCCCACGGTGAGCTAAAAATCGTTCTGTAGTGGTGTACAGGGATCTCTCACTAAGCTAAAGTCGATTGCTTCATGAAGAATCAGTTTGCCAATATTTCTAATTATCGGCACCCGTTTCGAGTACATGTACCTCTCATCCACACAAATTATAAAGGGCGAACAATGCCAAAAGAGGAATGAATTTCTATTAACAGGTTAAAGTCAAAAATCACGCCGTTTATTCTTGACGGATCAAGAAAAGCTTCTGTAACTTTTTAGTGTCACTTCTTACCTAATCAAGGTTGAATCTGCGGGGAGAATACTTGTTTGTGTACGTCTAATTCAGTGCTCGCGTTTTTCGGCCTCAAACCGCAAACTAACCACAACGTTTGCCATATGCATGTATGGTCATCGCGCTACACGAGAAAGACATGCACACGAAGCACTACGTTCAAACGGTCGTGGTGAGCACATGGTCCATGGACCGTTTCATATGACTTAGATAAAACTTGTTGTTGATTTTGAATTCATCAAAATGGATGCCAACTGTTCCCTGCAGGAACCGGCCAGTCAGAGATTGCGAATGTTGGACCATCAATCACGGATCCGGCCGCGTTTCTGCAAAGGACGGAGTCTGGGAAGAAAAGTGATCAGCATATGAGGACGGCTTTGAATTTCCTACTTGGTTGTGCAAATCCTATATTTCGAGTTTTTCATAGAATAATGAAAAATAGCTAATGCCTGAAATCTCGGCAAAAGAGGAATGTAGGCTACCAGAGAGGATTACCTGGGGCCTGTTTTATAAAGTGACTTTGAGCTAATGGTACCATTAATTCAATGCATTTTCAATTGGTTAAAGGTACCATTAGCTTAAAGTCACTTCATGAAACAGGCCCCTGGATAGGGGTTTAGGCCCGTCCCCTGAAAATTTAAAAAACGAAACCCTGTGATTTCCAAGCATGTAGGCTGCCATTTTAAATACATGTAGGTGCAAAGTAGACGTTGTAGAAAACAAAACGTCCACGAATATTTGACTTCACAACAAAATTGCGAATCATCAAGGAGATCGGGCCTATTTTACTTGACAGATCATCTAGTTACTTTGTAGTCGTTTTGCATCTTAACATGTTGCAAAATGCTTGTCTGAATTGTCTTCCACACATACAATAAAGGATGAAATTACTGCTGTGATTCACAACATTAAAAAACTCAGCTACCGGTAACAGAAACAACATCGTGGAAAACACAAGCTGCGATACACTGTCGTACGATGGCGAAAAATAGTTCACACCAATTAGAGTTTTACATGCAGCAAGTGGAGAAACTAGCACTAAGAATGACACACTCACCACCAATAACATGATGGTCATACTGTTGAGACGCTTGGTTGTTGATCCTCCTGAATTTTGTAATTGCTTTCGCTTGTTCTGACTTTTGATGACATTATACAGGATGGAGACGTTACAGAAGATGATAAAGATGAAGGGAAGGAAGAAGGATACAATAACGTTAAGAAACTGTTCTGCTATGAATAGTTGATGTACTGTCTGAACGTCAATATAATCACCATAACCACAATATCCATTTGAATTAATTTCAGAGAGGAGGTTAACACCGAAAACAGCAAAATGCATCATGATCACACTCACTATAGCAATATAGGTCCATTTTCTCGTGCACATTACCATGGCTTTCAAGGGGTATGTTACAGATATCCATCTTTCAAGAGTGACCAGCACGACCATCCAGTGAGAACATGACGAGGTGATGATAGAGAAAAACTCGTAGAGAGGACACGCTGCCTCAGTCCATGTCTCAAAAACGTGCATCGACTTAATTTGACCAAATGTAGTTAAAGTTTCCCTTAGGGGATCACAAAAAAAGTTAGCTGTGTCACATAAGGCGAGACCTATGAGTATTATTCTGGTTGACTCCTGCCCAATATTGCTGACACTCACCACGGCAATTGTTAGTGAATTTAATATTGTTCCCGTTACCATCATTACAGGTAATAATATATCAATGGCCCGCCTCATTGGGTACAGCTTTAGATATATCGCTAACTCATATTGGTCAAACTGTATTCCTGACATATAACCTTTGCCTTTAGTTTCATTAACCTATAAAAATACAAATTCATAGTTCACAATCACAGAAACTTACAAGTATAGAAATGGACGATCTCCGAGATGACCCCCAGTTGAACACATTCACAATGCAGGACGCACATCATTCCTAGGAGACGGGGGTGGCCGATAGTGTGTGCGCTGAACCCTCTGTTTCATGGCACAACCAAACCCGTCGGCCATAGAGGGCAATCTTCGTGGTCTTTTGGGTGGTCTGTTCTACTGATTAAGAGTGTTAAACAGAAGCATTACCTCACTTTGCCGAGTTATCTCATCCATGATTTTGAGGATCGTTTGAAAAGATTTTAACTGATTCCGTATCTTATGATTTTGATTCCTTCACAGAGCAGAAAGTGTCAAATCTCTAATACGAAGACGATTTCTTCCGCAACACACACTTTTGAATATTTTGAGCATAATCCGTCTGAAAGCTAGCAACCATAGTTGTTCTAGTGTTCTGATTAATGCAGTGATTGAATGGATCAGTTCCCCAATCCTGAGTGAAATATCAATGGCTACAAGACGCCTGAATGCAAACAGATGCCGCAGGTTAAATTGTACCGGTATATTTGAAAATTAAAAAAAATTAATAGATAAAATTACTGCTGTGAATTATCGGATTCAGAAAATTATAACGGCAAAAAATGATTGGCTTCAGCTAGAAATGCTCGCAGCTGTAGCGGAAGGATGAATTAACCCATTCCAGTCTGCAGTGATACTGTGCTGCCAGGGTCCAGCCATTCTGGATTAAAACGACAAACCTAAAAGAATGCCAGATATCTTCAAAACTATACTGTATGTATTCAACATATTGTGTAGTAGAAAACGCTTAAAGCCCCACTGTAGGCCTATTGAATTTAAAAAAACGCAAATCATCGGCGCAATTCCTGACGTCAGTGGACGACGTCACGACGTCAGCGTAGTGTAAAATGTACTGCGCTCCATCTGAATACATTAGGGCTCTCTCTGTCAGTTTTTCTCAATGTGTGCTGAAACCTATGCCTTGATTCTCTGAAGTACGTATCCGACAGGCATTTTGGGGACCTTCACAAGCTATGAGACCTCTATGTGCTCTCTCCTAACATTTTTGAAAATATCGTAAAATTCAATAAAGTGGGGCTTTAAGTCGGATTCAGATGAACCAGAGAATTTCATCCGACTTGGAAGAAATCCGTCTTAAGCCTTGTCCACACTGCAGGCGCGGTGCGGTTCGCGCCTGATTGTTTCCACTGTTAAGCCTATAGCTGTTCACACTTGCGGTGCGACGCGATGCGGTAAGAAGTCTGTAATCCTTTGTTCAGATCGCGCCCCGTCGTACCGCGCCTGCAGTGTGAACGAGGCTTTATGTTAGTCGGATAATAGACAGGTACCCAGTCGTCTGGTACCCAGTCGTCTGGGCAGCTTGCATTCGAAGACCGGTAAAAGCAAATGATCTAAGCCGGACTCCCGGCTAGTGACGTCATTCTACATCTCCAACAGCAACAGACCGACGCAGAGCTAAATATAGACCAGCGGGCGCCATGATGATTTTATGCATTTGCTTGCTGTCCTAGTATTTTTAATCAGGACAGTGTTCGGTCTAGTCGGATAAAATCCGAGTTGTGTACAAATCGGACAAAAATCCGACCTCTGGCTTGAGGAAGGACAAAACGACTGCGATGGAAATGGAACGAAAGCACAGCCCAAATAAAAAAAACATGGACTAAAGAGGAGGTAGGGCATGATCCGACTTACATGATAGATTTTTATAGGAAAAGCATTAGACTATTATATAGGCCCTATTCAAATTAGTTGCAAATGGTAGATAACCTTTGTCTTTCAAACTAAAAAAACAATGATGCCCTTTGACCTTTTTTAGAGATGACAAATGACGTCATGTGACGTCGGTCTGCAACGTCAAATTCTCACGGAAAAATGTCCCTGTCTCACTTATTAGTGAACCAATTGCAACAAAATGTGTTTTACTTTGCGGTCAGAATTCCTCTCTTTATTTTTCACCCTGCAAATCCTACCAATATCTAGCTATTTGCTGCGGTAATCCTCTTCTTCTCGCATGGCGGCGGTGTCCGGTGTTTTCGCTTCGTGCTAAAGTAACTTTGGTTGTATTTCCCGATTTGAAGGAGGAAAGGTTATATGTTTTTTTTTGTAAAGCTAATCCGTGCCATCGTTTGTCTTTCGACGAACTTTGGACATGGTAAGGGGCATCTATAAACAGCGAACTGACGAACTAGCGAACTGGCGAACTGAGATGATCGATTAGTTGCACCGGAATTTTCTCTTTGCACGGCAAATTTGACGCCCAGGGACACTTCCGGTAAACAGCCATACATGTACGTAGGGATTATTGCTGAAAGGGGCTGAAAATTATTGCTGTACCTACTATAATTTGGGAATAGGGAGATAAGACCAATCCCTACAACTTTTCAAAAGGGACCCATAGTAAATTCTCAACCACTTAGGAGCTGTAGGCCTACTTGGAGGCTATCCTTCATTTCATGATTTACGCTGAATATCAACCTCGCGTCACCTCTTGGTAGGTAATTTAGTAGTATAGATACTTGGATTCTTGCACTCTTATTATTGTCAGTATGGTGTAGTGCATGGTTGTGGGTTCAATTCTGAACATCTTTGGAGGGAATGGTTGTGTGTAGTTTATGGTTATGATTCTTCAAGTTTTGACTTGAACTTCCGCTATTGACCACAAAATGAGCGAAGGATCGAACCCAGAAACGTGTACTCTGCCACAAGACTCACAGCTCGAAGGTCCTTGATAACTTTGAAAACTTGTAGAGGGAAGTCTGTCCCCAAATATTAGGGGCCAGAGATAATTAATCGATCATCTCAGTTCGCCAGTTCGCTAGTTCGCCAGTTCGTTGTTTATAGATGCCCATGGTAAGGGCTATGATAAAGGTGAAAATATGGATGGAATTTAAAGCTATACCATCTTTTTTGAAGATGGGGATTTGGCCTAGTGTGGTTAAAGTGTGCTGCCCCTGATTGCTGGCGAGTCATGCCTTAAGGGCGGCGCACACCTGCGACTAAAATGGGGCGACTACAGATGCGACTACTACGTCGCCTGCGATAAGTACCTTTGAGGTCGATCAGTGATGTCATCCACGTCGATCAGTGATGTCATCCACGACATCACTAATCTTCCAAGGAAGTATTTGTCGCAAACAAGTCAACCAAAACTAAAAAAACTGAAAATATGTTCAGTCGCTTCTGTGGTCGCAAGGCAGGTGTGACAGGAATCAACGTCCAAGGAATGCAAGTCCACCAAACAATAGCCCGCTATTGTAAGGTTATATTCGTATGGTCATGGTCTCCATAGCCATATATTCTAATCCCTCACTGAACAATAAAACCGGACTTTGATTCCAGGGGGACTTTGATCCCTGTCACACCAGTCGCCTAGAAAATCGCGCGAAAAATCGCTAGTGAGCGCTGCCTTTTATGCGAAGGTCCGTGGGCTCGAGTCCGGTAGGAAGCCGTGTCTTCCACCTTAGAAACCAGATATTATTGTGGTACTGACCGAGGGCTATAATATTAATACATGGACCAAGTTTCAGATCAATAGCCCCAGCGGCTACGAAACATGCCCTGCTAATTGACTAAGACGACAACGACCGACACCACGTCACGACTATCGATAGCTCACCCTGGTGAGCTAAAAATGGTGCGCCCGTGCAACTGGACGATTTGAGGATGAGGATGTTCTTTTGCAACCATAAAAAGCTGGACAATTGTGGACAACCTGCAGCAGCAAATAACTAGATATCGTAAAGCCCAGTTTATACTTCGACGCACGACCATCGCCGGCGACCGACGCGCTATCTTGCTTTCGACGCCGACCCCATCGTGTGATTTGGTCGGCGTCCGATCGCGAAGCTGTAATTACATCAGTCATTTCATAACAGGTCGCCGTCGCTAAAGTACGCTGGACTCTGAATCAATTCCACGAAGTCGGCGTCCAGATTCGGTCGTGCGTCGGACGCCGCAGGGTTTGCGTCGAAGTATAAACTAGGCTTTAGGATTTACAGGGTGAAAAATAAAGAGAGGAATTCTGACCGCAAAGTAAAACAAACTTTGTTGCAATTGGTTCACTAATAAGTGAGCTAGGGACATTTTTCCGTGAAAATTTGACGTTGCAGACTGACGTCACATGACATCATTTGTCATCTCTAAAAACGGCCAAAGGGCATCATTGTTTTTTTTAGTTTGAAACACAAAGGTTATCTACCATTCGCAACTAATTTGAATAGGGCCTTAAAGCCTAGTTTATACTTCGACGCACGACCAACGCGCGGTCTTGCGTTCGACGCCGAGCCCGTCGTGCGATTTGGTCGGCGTCCGATCGCGAGGCTGTAATTACTTGAGTCATTTCATAACGAGTCGCCGTCGCTGAAGTACGCCGCACTATGAATCAATTCCGGGAAGTCGGCGTACAGATTTTGATCGTGCGTCGGACGCCGATGGTCTTGCGTCGAAGTATAAACTAGGCCTATGAATCAATTCCGCGAAGTCGGCGTCCCGATTTGATCGGGCGTCGGACGCCGATGGTCTTGCGTCGAAGTATAAACTAGGCTTTAGTCACAGATGAAAAATTGCCCATCTCGGGTGACTTCGAGTAGTTCCGTTTTATTATAACATTATTCCAATAAAAAATAATTGCATAAGTTGGATCATGCCCTACCTCCTCTTTCGTTCCATTTCCATCGCAGTCGTTTTGTCCTTCATCAAGCCAGAGGTCGGATTTTTGTCCGATTTGTACACAACTCTGATTTTATCCGACTAACATAAGACGGATTTCTTTCAAGTTGGATGAAATTCTCTGGTTCACCTGAATCCGACTTAAGCGTTTTCTACTGTACAATATGTTGAATACATACAGTATAGTTTTGAAGATATCTGGCATTCTTTTAGGTTTGTCGTTTTAATCCAGAATGGCTGGACCCTGGCAGCACAGTATCACTGCAGACTGGAATGGGTTAATTCATTCTTCCGCTACAGCTGCGAGCATTTTTAGCTGAAGCCAATCATTTTTTGCCGTTATAATTTTCTGAATCCGATAATTCACAGCAGTAATTTCAACTATTAATTTTTTTATTTTCAAATATACCGGTACAATTTAACCTGCGGCATCTGTTTGCATTCAGGCGTCTTGTAGCCATTGATATTTCACTCAGGATTGGAGAACTGATCCATTCAATCACTGCATTAATCAGAACACTAGAACAACTATGGTTGCTAGCTTTCAGACGGATTATGCTCAAAATATTCAAAAGTGTGTGTTGCGGAAGAAATCTTCTTCGTGTGTAGAGATTTGACACTTTCTGCTCTGTGAAAGAATCAAAATCATAAGATACGGAATCAGTTAAAATTTTCAAAAGATCCTCAAAATCATGGATGAGATAACTCGGCAAAGTGAGGTACACTGATGCTTCTGTTTAACACTCTTAAAGGAGCACGGTATTCCCACTTTTTCTCGACAGCCGGCGCCACCGCGCCACTCTCCAACCCGAGGGACCAACTACTACGTTCGCGGCGTACATTTTGTAATGCATTTTTAAGACCGCCCCATCAATGGGGCGGTCTTCCTTGTTTTTACTGAATTTCTCTCTCTCTCTGGATCTCTCCATCCAATCTGCGGTTTCACCACGATAACTAACGAAAAACGCCATGTATCGCGGTAAAACTTTCAGGAATTATAGATACATGTATGCACATTACACAGAACCCTATTGATTCTTGGGGTCATCCGTTTACAAACAGTGCGAAATTTGGGTGAAATTTGTCATTTTTTCAAACTGTTGACTGAAATGCCATCTTCAGGCAATTCATAGTACTATTACTATCACTTACATACAGCATACAGCTAACATTACACATGTGCATAGTTTGTTCATGTATGCTGAAGATGGCGTTGTGAACACCCTGGACTGGTTCCTATCTTTGATTGATTATTCAATGGATGTGGGGAAGAGTCAATCCCTTTCTGGTCCGCCACATACCTGTTATTGGACCCTGTTGGCAGTACATAGCACATAGTTAAGTTTATCACTGAATAGTAGTGACCTTTACAGCTTCTCCTTCTGAAGTTAGTAGGGAGAAGTCAAGTCTCCCTCTTTGGAAAAAAGTCTCTCTGCTTTTAGGAATGGGAGACTTTTATTCTCCCTATTTCAAAAACCTGGCACCAACCCTGGCCGTTCGATAATTCTCGATCAATCAACTGTGTCTTAGCTCCCAATTTCCAAGGGCGGTCTTTCAAATTGACTGGTAAGTCAATTTCTAGTTGTAGTTTGTCTTACTGCCGCTAGGTGGCTCCCTCTACGTCGGCAGTCAAATAACGCATTTGAGATCCAATACCGTGCTCCTTTAAACAGTAAAACAGACCACCGAAAAGACCACGAACATTGCCCTCTATGGCCGACGGGTTTGGTTGTGCCATAAAACTGAGAGTACAGCGCACACACTATCGGCCAACCCCGCCTCCTAGGAATGATGTGCGTAGTCCGAACGTCTGACTCGTATTGCTATTTTTAGTCTATGCTGGACGCAATACAGAGTCAGATGATGAGTAAACAAAGAACCATATTTTGGTTCTACGTCATCAGCATGATCAGATCACGGATTGGTGGTTCCCGTATCACGTGACCTCAAACTGTAAAGATGGAGATGTTGTGCATTCGCGATGTTGTGCATTCGCCGATTCGGCTTTTCGAGAGGAATATTTTTCGTGATTTTGATAACAAACTGCGGTTTTCTTAATGTTTGTCTGGCTGAGTGAACAGAGAGCGTGATTGCGAGTGTAGCTGGTTGAAACAGCAAGTAAAATGCCTGAGAGCAGCGTTGTCAAGTGATACGATTGCCGTGCACTAAATGTATTCAAAACACGACCTGGAGATGGACGGACCAATCAAGATAGACCCCCCGCAATAGGCTTCATCTGACTCTTGTTGCGGCCTTCAGTTCTGCAAATGAGCAACAGGAGGCAGTGTTTGGACTATGATGTGCGTCCTGCATTGTGAATGTGTTCAACTGGGGGTCATCTCGGAGATCGCCCATCTATTCTTGTAAGTTTATGTGATTGTGAACTATTAATTTTTATTTTTATAGGTTAATGAAACTAAGGGCAAAGGAATACAGTTTGACCATCGATATGAGTTTGTGATATATCTAAAGCTGTACCAGCTGAGGTGGGCCATTGATATATTATTACCTGTAATGATTGTAACGGGAACAATATTAAATTCACTAACAATTGCCGTGGTGAGTGTCAGCAATATTGGGCAGGAGTCAACCAGAATAATACTCATAGGTCTCGCCTTATGTGACACAGCTACCTTTTTTTGTGATCCCCTAAAGGAAACTTTAACTACATTTGGTCAAATTGAGCCGCACGTTTTTGAGACATGGACTGAGGCAGCGTGTCCTCTGTACTCATTTTTCAAAATCGTCACCCCGTCATGTTCTCACTGGATGGTCGTGCTGGTCACTCTTGAAAGATGGATATCTGTAACATACCCCTTGAAAGCCATGGTAATCTGCACGAGAAAATGGACCTATATTGCTATAGTGAGTGTGATCATGATGCATTTTGCTGCTTTCGGTGTTAACCTCCTCTCTGAAATTAATTCAAATGGATACTGTGGTTATGGTGATTATATTGACGTTCAGACAAAGCACAAACTATTCATAGCAGAACAGTTTCTTAACGTCATTGTGTCCTTCTTCCTCCCCTTCATCTTCATCATCTTCTGTAACGTCTCCATCCTGTATAATGTCATCAAAAGTCAGAACAAGCGAAGGCAATTACAAAATTCAGGAGGATCAACAAGCAAGCGCCTCAACAGTATGACCATCATGTTATTGGTGGTGAGTGTGGCATTCTTAGTGCTAGTTTCTCCACTTGCTGCATGTAAAACTCTAATTGGTGTGAACTATTTTTCGCCATCGTACGACAGTGTATCGCAGCTTGTATTTTCCATGATGGGGCTTCTGTTACCGGTAGCTGAGTTTTTTAATGTTGTGAATCACAGCAGTAATTTCATCCTTTATTGTATGTGTGGAAGACAATTCAGACAAGCATTTTGCAACATGTTAAGATGCAAACAGACAAGAAAGTAACCAGATGATGTGTCAAGTAAAATAGGCCCTATCTCCTGGATGATGACATTTTTGTGAAGTCAAATATTCGTGGACGTTTTTTTTCTCATTTTTTCTCCAACGGCTACTTTACAAGATACTTAAAATGGCAGCCTAACATGCTTGGAAATCACAGGGTTTCATTTTTTAAATTTTCAGGGGACGGGCCTAAACCCCAATCCAGGGGCCTGTTTCATGAAGTGACTTTTAAGTTAATGATACCTTTAACCAAATGGAAAATGCATTGAGTTAATGGTACCATTAGCTAAGTCACTTCATGAACAGACCCCAGGTAATAATCTCTGGTAGCCTACATTCCACTTTTGCCGTGATTTCAGGCACTGGCTATTTTTCATTTATTCTATGAAAAAGTCGAAATAGGATTTGCACAACCAAGTAGGAAATTCAAAGCCATCTCATATGCTGGTCACTTTTCCTCCCAGACTCCGTCCTTTGCAGAAACGCGGCCTGATCCGTGATTGATGAACGTGTAACATTTGCAATCTCTGATTGGCCGGTTCATGCAGGGCAACAGTTGGCATCCATTTTGATAAATTCAAAATCAACAAGGTTTTATTCTAAGTCATATGAAATGGTCCATGGACCTGGGTGAATGTGCCAGAAGAACATATGACAAAATGTGACTCGTAATAAAAGCAAAATGAGTTGGAATGCGCTGGAAAGAAGATCTAAGTTGACAATTCGGCAGAGAAGATATCTGGATATATATTGATCCAAAGAGAATGCAAGCACAAAAATCGACACACAATTTGATAAAGTATATCGGGTGGGCCCAAAAAAAACGCATCGAACTTCAAATCATGATTTCTCAACAACTGTCTATTATAATTCAATGAAATTTGGTACCGTAACATTTAGAGATGTTGTGTTTAACGTGTAAAATTTTTGCGTTGATACCATTCGTATTAAGACCGTACCACTCAATATAAAAATCGCTGTAAAAATATGTAATTCCGGAATCCAATAAGATACGAAAAAACCGTCCCAAACTTCAAATTTCTATTTCTCAATAACTATTCGTTATAACCCAATGAAAATTCACTCAATACTGTTCCGTGGCTATGTTTCTACAATGTGAAAGTTTCAGCACATTATCTTTGGTATTAAAACTGTGGCACCAAATGTAAAAACCATAGTAATCATTCATCATATTTTAAGAGATAATGGTGAAACTTTGCAATGCTCGATTCCAATATGGCGTTATAGTAATCAGCGCCATAGCCTAGATATTGAAGTTATGGCGGTAACACTTTCACGTCTTAGAGGCAATATAATGGAGCAGTGTTAGGCGAAATTTCATTGATTTGTAGTAAAGCGTTTGTAAGAAATGGAAATTTAAATTTTGGGAAGTTTTCATCCACCTGTTTCTCATCGGATTCCGGAATCGCATTTTTTACCATTATTTTTAAAATGAGTGATACGTGCCTAATACCAAAGGTATCAATGCAGAAATTTCACACGTTAAACAAAACATCTTTAAATGTTACGGTACCAAATTTCATTGTATTATAATGGACAGTTGTTGAGAAATCAAGATTTGAAGTTCGATGCGTTTTTTTT
>NMRB01000972.1:122755-147961 GCA_002633025.1 Notospermus geniculatus | reverse complement strand
TTGACCCAGAGTGCTCAAACTTGATATTTACCTCCCTCTTGATGACCTTTACAAGCACGTCAAATTTCGGCCTGATTGAACTTCCAATATGGCCGCCAGGTGGCGTAACCCGAAAATCATCAAATGTGCTATATCTCAGGAACGACTTGACCCAGAGCGCTCAAATGTGCTATGTGGCTCCCTCTAGATGACCTTTATGTGCGTGAAGTTTTGGTCCGATCGGACATCCAATATGGCCGCCAGGTGGCATAACCCCAAAGTCATTGAAGTCCTGCAACTTGGGAATGACTTGACCCAGATTGCTCATAACTGACATGCACCTCTCTCTGTCATTACACATGTTGAAACGGGTGAGCACATGGTCCATGGACCATTTTTTTATCTTGAACTTACTTAACGGAACCCAAACAACAATATTCATGTCAACTGCTACGTTCACACACAACGGGCCGATTAAATAGACGTTGGCTAAAGCATGGCGCACACGAGCGACTGAAACGGGGGCGACTATCGATGCGACTACTACGTCGCCTGCGATAATTACCTTTGAGGTCGATCAGTGATGTCATCCGCGACATCACTGATCTTCCAAGGAAGCATTTGTCGCAAAGGAGTCAACAAAAACTGAAAAAACTAAAAATATGTTCAGTCGCTTGTGTGGTCGCAAGGCCGGTCGCCTAGAAAATCGCTCGAAAAATCGCTCGTGTGCGCCATGCTTAAAGGGCTCCGCACACTGGCGACTAAAATAGGGGCGACTACCGATGCGACTAGTACGTCGCCTGCAATAATTACCTTTGAGGTCGACCAGTGATGTTATCCACGACATCACTGATCTTCCAAAGAAGCATTTGTCGCAAACGAGTCAACAAAAACCAAAAAAACTAAAAAATATGTTCAGTCGCCTCTGTGGTCGCAAGGGTGGTCGCCTAGAAAATCGCTCGAAAAATCGCCAGTCTGCGGTGCCCTTAAGCTAACCATTGGTTCCACCAAAAATAGATTGGCATGCGAAAAGTGTAGAACTAAATTTTCACCAAAAAGCCCTGTTTGGATAGATAGTAAGCGCTATACAGAGCTTGGAAAATCTATTTTTGGTGGAACCAATGGTTAGCTTAGCCAACGTCTATTTAATCGGCCCAATACGGATTTAAACCGAATTCCCAAGTGCGCATTCCAGAATTCGGTTTATTAATACTGCGCATTAAAACCGTTCGTTCACACTTAGCGTTGCAATCCGTTTCAGACCATAATCATTTGTGTTTAGACGAGATTTGAATGTGGTCCAATGTGGATTCGGGAACATTTGTTTATTTAATATCATACTATACTGTACAGAGGAGTCAAAAAATATCTAAACTATTGACATTATTGCCTGTTGCATCCTGCTGAAGACAAGGATTAGACGTAATGGATTCATTAACTAACTAACGATACTTTATTTTGTGCCGCAGGACCCTCGCTGATTTCCAAATTGAGCGCATTAGAGGTGATGGTTTTTGCATTGCCCAGGCGTTCAGAAAGTCTATGCGCATGGAACGTTCCTTACAAGAAGTACTGCAGGACATACAAACGGAGGTCATGCTCCACGTCCACGACTATCTACCGTATGTCACGAATAAAACAAACCTGGTGGAGGAAATACAGCGATATGTCAACAGGGGAATTTATGAAAACGAGACGGGAGATCTCATTCTCTATGCTCTGGCCAATGTCTTTGGCACAAAGATAACCATCTTTGACGTCAACGGTCCAACAATCATCATCACCCCTTCACGAGAACCTGCTGGAACGGAAGCATGTCTTCGAAAATGTGGCGAACATTATGATGCACTACATGTATTGGAGAAGACTGACTCTGACGACGATTTGTTTTGTCTTGGAACAGATCAGTATAAACCTGGTACGTCTGCTGATACAGTTAACCTCCAATTTATTCATTCCCAATGAAAAATTACAGGAAAAATATTTAGAAAATACGTATCAGTTGCACTTGCACGTCTTGGGCCTCATTTAATGACTCATTAGTCGAAATGTACACAGATTGAAAATTATTGGCAAAATATCAAAGATTTCACAATTTCAAAATATGAAAAACCTTACTTTTGAAAATTTCAGATATTTGATTCGAAATTGATTCCATATCATACTACCTTATCATGGAAACATTGTGAAGAAATATTGGCATAAATATACCTCTTCGTTTTGCGGCATAATTATGAAAAACTGGTGATTTCGATGCCTTTTTGGTGAGCTGGCCTTGAGGCATTCTCACCACTAAAATCATCACACTTTAAAAGTGGGTCAATTTTTCGCCTCCATTTTCTCCTTTACCATTCACGTAATCTACTGATTATCGACGCAATAGCTAATCATTTGGCATGAAATTGTGTCCCCTGCTAAGCAATTTGAATAATATAATCGGCTTGGTGCTTTTTGGACGATTTTTGGACCAAATGACGAGATTATTTAGGATCATTTTCATGCGGGTCCTCTGTCCTCGAGTCCTATTGTACTGTAGGCCGCGTAGGCCTGTAGCGGAGCGGCTGTAACAGGCAGGGGACCAGGTGTTGCACAGTAAAAATGGTGGACATTCTTTTCATCACTTGGGAAATTAGACCCATTGTGATACCTTTTCTAACCCTTCATTAGGTAAGCCACTATACTTCAACTCATTCTTTCATGTGTAGCAACAACTTCCGTGCTTAATTGATAACTACAAATACTTGGACATTTCCACAGTCTGGTTGGCCACATTTCCTGACTGCTCTGTATACACTACATCGATCGTATGTTCATGGATGAACCAGGTCACGGTAATAAACATACAGTAGCATAGCGCCTGTATTCAGGTTTCAGATACAGACATGCATGGTTTCTCTGGCCATCGATGGTGGCGCTGACTGATAGACCTATTTACGGTACATTAGGCCTGTGCCCCTCGCCCTCATGCCAGCGAACCGTTGTTGCCATTTGGCTTGTTTTTCTTCATTTTTTTGCCATTTATTGAAATTACTGTCCCATATGATTGAACAAGTTTGACTATTTGAATATGTGGGCCTGATGGCATTCGATTTTTTTTCAAAATTATTGAAATTATCAAAGTATCAAATGTGAAAATTCAAATGATATTTTGCAGTTTCACAAAATCGAAGTGAGATTTTCGAAAACTTTCCGTACTGCAGTTTTTAGAATTGGTCATAGGATGATATGATTTCGATTTCGAATCAAATATTTGAAATTTTAAAAAGTTGAGTTTTTCATATTTTGAAATTGTGATATCTCTGTGATATTTTGGCCATATTTTTTAAATCTCTGTACATTCCGATTAAAAGTCATTCAATGAAGCCTTAGACGTGCCAGTTCAGCTGATGTGTATTTTTTTAAATATTTTTCCTAAATTAGAGGTTATCTCTATATATGACTTTAAAATTGTTTCAAAATTAACCAAGATACAAAAAAGCACAAAATTGACACAAAAAATGATAATAAGCAAGAAGTCAATCTCCAGAATTCACGAATTTTCGACCCCAACCGGGGTCTTTTTCAAGTGGAACTTTACAATCTGAAACTCTAGAAAGGACTGAGAAAGGTCCTTTTGAGTCCTTTCTAGAGTTTCAGATTGTAAAGTTCCACTTGAAAAAGACCCCGGTTGGGGTCGAAAATTCGTGAATTCTGGAGATTGGTTTCAAAATTAACAGGGAGCTGTTAGTTGTCATGTCCAACAAGTCCAACAACGACCGTTACATCCCCAGTACGTCCGACGACCTAAAAATGCTCGACTGAAACGTGGGTCAAGCTTGTTTGACAATAGCCCTTGTTACACTACATAAAAAACCCGTGTCGAACCCGGGTTTTTTCTGTCCACACCTGTTAAAAACGCGATGTAATAATCCCCGCCGAGCTCGAACGGGTTTTGGACACCTTAATTTAGGCCCCCCTCACAAAATTTGAGTAGTGTTGACGGGCACCGGGCCTCAGGAGGGATTTTTCAGAGCCGGGCTAGACCCGGGTCTCAAAAAACCCGCCGGGTATTTCTATGTAGTGTAACCACGGCTAATGATACAGTAAACCACCGGTTCATAAGCACACCCACAATCGAAATGGGAGTGAATAAAACATAACAACAATAGCCGTGTTTACACCTGAGGAAATTGCCGAACCTGACCCGGCTCTGACCCGCCTTTTTTGCGTTTACACCTATGAAAATCGGATCCGGATTAAAAATTGCCGGACTAATTTAGCCCGCTTTCGCTCGGCGGGTCTGATCCGGATTATACTTTAGCCCGGCAATTTCATAGGTGTGGACAGAAAAATGCCGGGCTAAAACGTTTACTGAGCCCACCGACAGGTGTCGGTCTGCTAAAATTGAATGGGTGGTGTGTCTATAAATAGCATGGCCAGCGTTCAATATCGTAAAACGAATAATAGGTGTGGACACAAAATTCAATGGATCCGGGTTAAATTCGAACCCGGGCCTGGAAAAATTGCATAGGTGTAAACACGGCTTATTACGCTGAATGGCTGGAATTGCTTGTACGACCACAACCACGTGATGGAATGAATCGTTGCTTAAGGCCTAGGGTGAAACTGACCCTACTTTGGGTGTGCTTATGAACATAATGAACCGGTGGTTTAAACTCGAGTTAAAGGGGCGCACTAAATTGCGTCCAACTGCGACCAGTTGCGTCCAGTAGCGTCCAACGGCATAAAAAAGTACTCTAAATTCCCACTTACCTGTCCCATTCCTGAACTCGGAAAAAATGACTAAGTCCGAATTTGAAGATAATAGGGTGGGGGTATGGTGAGAAACAATAATGACCCGTCCACTTTATTGTCCCACGATCCCAAGCCTAGCGAAGAATGACCGCGTGCGATAACCTTAATTTGAATGGGGTGATGACTGACATGACTTAGGCTATTGGTAAGTGACATAACAATGTAATACAAGTTTCAGCACTGTGAATGTTGATCTTCTGTTCAAATTCTATTATTATCAGGCAATTGGATTGGATTGGATCAGATTTTACGCCGACTCTGATCAACTTCAATGAGTGTGCACATTCAAGCCTTGGAAACCTGCGATCAGTTTCATGCGCTTGACGATCCGCGGACAAGTATGACTTGGCCCTTATACTGACAAGGGAGCCGTATTCTTACAATTAAATCCTTGTTCACACTGGCGGCGTGATGCGATGCGTTGGAAAAAATCGCCAAGCGGTGTCAGTTTTGACATAGCGCAGCGCGGCGCGACGCGATTGCGCGCGGTGGTCATGATTAGCAGAAATTACACCATTCATGTCATTCAAATTGTGACAAATATTCCAGAATCCTCAGCTCACGCGGCAGGCGATTCGCCGCGGAAAAATACTGCAGGAGCGGTCGGGGCGGTGGAAATCGCTCGTCACGCTCTTCCGCTTCTTACTGCATCGCGTCCCACAAGTGTGAACAGGCTTAACAATGGGAACAACCTGTCGCGAAAAATATCGCATCGCACCGCGTCGCATAGCGCCGGCAGTGTGAACAAGGCTTTAGACTGGCTGTCCATTCACGCGATTTTCGAGCGGCAGACGCTCGAAAGCATTGTTTGTTTCCGCCGCGTTCATGGACAATTTAAGGATGCGACATCGCGCGGCGCGAAAATCGCGTGAATGGATTCTTAGCCTTACTCGTCGAGGTCGTGCATGAGGCCAGTCTTTTTTGCTGACGTCGGTGGAGGCATGGAAGAAGTTGGGTGAGGACTCCTGTAGTCAACCGACGTGGAGGCAAACCACTATGATCCCAGAAAATACGCAGTGCACGAATCACCACCAGTGATCTTGGGCTATAACACAAGAGAGCATGCACAATGTAGGCTCTGTGAGATCTTTCTTCATGCATTAAAGGCATTAATTTTGACCGGTTACATAGCGATTACCTAACTTCAGTTAAGGAGGACATTTAGGGCCGTATGCACCAACGAACATTACCTTCAACTCACGTTGCGCCACAGGATTTCCATTGTCACCTCATGCCCTGGCAAACATGACCGTACGTCCCTTGACAAGTCCTTTTATTGATCCAGAACATTACTGTTTCTGACCATACCCCCACCCCATTATCTTCAACTTCGGACTTAGTAATTTTTTCCGAGTTCAGGAATGGGACAGGTAAGTGGGAATTTAGAGTAATTTCTAGCAATAAAAGTGACCATATCAATATTTGTGAGTGTGGGCAGGAGTCAATCAAATGTTCCTGAAATGTATTTCATGTATTTGGAACGTTTCCAATCACTCATTTCCCATGATTTGTTGATTTTAATTTTGCGTCCATACATGCCAGACGCATGATGAGATAATGTGGAGAATTACAATTTAAAAATGAAATTTGAACATTTGTATTGATAAAATTTGTGTTTTATAGCGTTGGACGCAACTGGACGCAATTGGTCGCTGCTGGACGCAAATTAGTGCGATCGGGTGTCCCCCAAAAAAGTAGACACTTTTTGTCTCACAATATCTCACTCATTTGTCTGCCAAAATCTCCTGCAGCGACCTCCTGCAGCATATCGTCAGCAATCCCTGCAAATATCAAAGGAATCGGATATAATTCCTGTGAGTACTGTCCAAATCAAAATTGCACGTCCAAAAATACAATATCAGAGAAAATGACCTATTTCAACTAATGTTCGATGTGCCCTCCATCCTCTTCTACCACCATTTTCTTCCATCCTGAAATGCTCTGATGCATTTTGACTAATGTCTTCCCAAGAAACTAGGATCTTGTCTTTTAACTCCTCCTCTTTGAATTTTTTATTTCGTCCGCACGATACACCTTTTCTTTGAGAGAGTCCCATTTCGAGTAGTGCATGTGGTTCCAATCAGGACTTTGAGGAGACCACTCATCTTTCCTGAACTCTGGAGTGGCCCCTCGAAGTAGGCTTGTGTCACACGACTGGTAGGAGTGGCCCCCACTGATTGACAGATGATAGTGCCTGTATGCAGCTGAGAATGGTGGTAGAAGAGGATGGAGGGCACATCGAACATTAGTTGAAATCGGTAATTTTTTCTGATATTGTATTTTTGGACATGCAAGTTTGATTTGGACAGTACTCACAGGAATTACATCCGATTCCTTTGATATTTGCAGGGATTGCTGACGATATGCTGAAGGTGGTCTCTGTAAATTCTCAAAGATTTTGGTTGACAAATAAGTGAGATATTGGGAGACAAAAAGTGTCTACTTTTTTGGGGGACACCCGATACCGCTGAACTGTTAACAATTTGCACCTCTTGCCCTACATTTCAATTTCAACAGTTTTTTTTGTGTGTCTAGGTAATGAGTCCATGCAACACATTTTAGTGACGACGGACACCGATGAGGACTGTATTTTGGTAGAAGACGTAAGAGCAGTTGATGATGACCCGCCAATGCAACCCGGCAATGCAACCAACAGCAATACAGGACAGCGATGGCGACTGTGTTTTGAATGGAGACGTAAGGGTAGCTGCAGAATACTTCATGGGAAAACACACCATGCCAGTGTATAAAAGGGAGAAAAAGATGTTCAGCTATCGAGATTATTTCCGCCAACTTGTTGACGACGTTCCCGACTCGTCAAAATTTTGCAGAGAGGTGCCACCATTAGTTGAAGAAAATGTTGTGTTCCTTCTGTCCATAGCTCCTGGTGATGTTGACCGTTCTGATGTCAATTGTGACGGCCATAGCGGATGGGTGAGCTGTGGGTTCCGAAACACTGCTTTCCATAAGAATGGTGATGAGTGTGAAAAGGTTGGGGACAAGAGGGAGGTTGAGCCTAAGCAAGGCTCGTTCTGTCTTGTAAGGAAATATTACAGACACAAAACTTCAGAAGATTTCAGGAAACAGATTGCGTATGTAGAAAACTATCGCGGCCAGATAGTCAACGAAATTGTGATTGTTCAGTACTCGTTCACCGGAGGAGCACATCCCGTAGGTAGATCAAAGCATGGCAATGCCAAACGTGACACTCCATATTGCAAAACAAAGCCGTCAGTTTTGAAAAATGTTTTGAGTAAGTGTTCCCAATACAGTGTTGCTCAGGCAATTGGCAAGGTCGAGGATGAATCCGGAAGTTATATCAACATTCAGTCTCCTGCTGATATTTCGTTTGCGCAACAAATTTACGATAAAAAATGTAGAGAGAAAAGCAAAGCAAACCCATTTCCGAAGTCTGGTGCCAAAAATGACGAAATGGCTGACATACGTCATATGGGGCAGACCAGTTATAAATATCTGATAAGATACTGCGGATCTCTGCCAGATCCTGTTATAATCCTGGCCACTGACAAACAATTGAATGACCTTGGAAGGTTCTGTTGTTCTGACATAGAATTTTCAGTCATGACGGTTGATCCAACATTCAAGTTAGGTCGCTTCAATGTTACCCCCATAAGTTTTCGAAATCTCCTTCTAAGCACTGACCCTAACCTCTATCGCCCCCCAGTGGTTCTAGGCCCCCTGCTGATACATTATAACAAGACCGCCGATGCGTACCAATCTTTCTTTGAAAAACTTGTGCGCCTGCACCCCTCCTTGGCAAAACTAAAGGCATACGGTACGGATGGTGAACTGAATCTTTCCAATTCTCTGAAGAACGTTTTCCCTGAAGCGATTCCCTTGAGATGTTTCAGACATTTTCAGGACAATGTAGAAAGAGCAATCAAGAAGAATGGGCTAGAGAAGCACACCGACAAGATACTGAAAGACTTTTTTGATATCAACACCGGCCTGACTGAAAGTCCCACCCCGGACGAATTCCAAAGGCGATTGGAAGAGTACTCCCGTGATTGGCTGCTAAAAGATCCTGCTGGTGGTTTCCTTGACTACACCCGTGAGAGAGCCGACGTTATTCGCCACAACATGCTCGGTAATGTGCGCACAAATGCAGGACTAGGATGTCCACCTGCGAAGTTCTACACCAATGATGCCGAAGCAACTAATTCTAAGCTGAAGTCCTGGCTCCAATTTAAGGAGCGCAGCTTACCAGCTTTCGTTCATGAAGTGGCCGAATTACTCTCGACCCAGGAGTCTGATTTTAACAAGGCTTTTACGCAAGAACGGGGCAAGTATTCGGTCCGGCCGGAATTCCGAAATCAGCTCCTTTGCCGCGAGTACTACCAAATGAATGCGAATCAGAGGCAGGCCTTTTTCCGTCGACTGGAGAAAACTAGTCTAATGGACCTCCATTCCGGCAGAACTGCTATTTCTACAGCAAGAATGGACCCAAGTCAACCAAACTACCTGAGAGTTTCTGATGAAGCAGTGTATAGTTCCTGACGAATTGAGTAGAATGGAATGATACTTTGACCTTTTCGATACTGATCCCAGTTGCCTCTCTGAATGACTTAGCTGGCTTTTGGAGTGTCGCATCCTTGTTGGTCTCCTCTTTTATTCTGTCGATCATGATGGCATGTTCGTTTGGAAGGCTTTTTTCTAATCTGGTAATCTCCTTACCCCCGAATATCATAAGAGCATCCTTCTTGTCGTTTGCGTCGGTGATCCGGAAGTAGCGAAATTCCCGCTCAATTCCTTCAAGCCATTCCTCCCACGCCTGGCCTGTGGCGATGGGGTCTTCTCATGCTTCTGGCAACGAAGACGGTGGTGTGCGTAAGTTACGAGTGTCTGCTACTACGTTGACCGTGGCCGCGTCAGCCATTTTTACCTTTTCCATCTAGTTTTTATCCTCGTCGCCAATTTAATATTTAGCTTTAATTAAGAATAGACAGTTCTAGAGTCTTGTACTGTCTAGTTCTAGTTCTAGAGTCTTGTACTGTCTAGTTCTAGAGTCTTGTACTGAATAGTCTATTCTAGAGTCTTGTACTGTTAAGTGCCAGCCTGAAGAAGACCCCGGTTGGGGTCGAAAATTTGCAAAATCTGGAAGTTGACTTCCTGTATATTATCACGTTGTGTGTCAATTTTAGTGCTATTTCTTTCTTTGTAGCTTTAATTAAGGAGGAACTTCAAGAATATTGTTCTGTCATCAGGCATGTCAGGTCATGTCTGTGGCCATGCTGCTTTATTAGCGAATGGGTATCTTCCAGACATCGTCGGAGGGATGTGCACGGGCAAATGGACTTAGAAATTTCAGCAAAAAGAATACAAAGAGAATAGACGCGTGAAAAAGTCGATAGCCTCCGGCGGGTATCGAACACGGATCGCCTGCGTCACGGCCGCACGCTCTACCCACTGAGCCAGCGGGCCAGCTGGTCGCCCCCAGGAAATTTTTGGTGTATTATCCGTACAAGCAGTAAATGTATAGGCCTAATATCCCTGATAACATCGACACGTGTTTTTCACGTGATTTTCTGGTCAGAACTCGTCAGACTCGTCAGTCGTCATTCTTGTGACGTAAAATCCACNGGAAGTTTTCATCCACCTGTTTCTCATCGGATTCCGGAATCGCATTTTTTACCATTATTTTTAAAATGAGTGATACGTGCCTAATACCAAAGGTATCAATGCAGAAATTTCACACGTTAAACAAAACATCTTTAAATGTTACGGTACCAAATTTCATTGTATTATAATGGACAGTTGTTGAGAAATCAAGATTTGAAGTTCGATGCGTTTTTTTTGGCCCACCCGATATAAAGTCAATTTCCAGTATATTTGCAAAGTTTCGACCCCAACCGGGGTCTTCTTCAGGCTGGAACTTTACAATCTGAAACTCTAGAAAAGACAGTCATTTCTAGAGTTTCAGATTGTAAAGTTCCAGCCTGAGGAAGACCCCGGTTGGGGTCTAAAATTTGCAATCGATTTGGTTGCTTCTAAAATGGAAACTATTTCTGCCGGAACAACCGCGCCGAAGCACAGCCATACGTGTAATTCGCCGCAAAAAAGTGCAACACAAAATAACGAAGAAATGTTTGAAAATCGTGGTGAGTTTGGTGTTTTGGTACATTTCTAAACTTGACAGTACGAATATGATTTTATTAGGGTGTAAAACTAGCTGTAGATCAGTTCTTTATTCACTGTGCTAATTCCGAGGAGAGTGATGGGCGTATGAAACCAGTGTACAAGTGGAGCAAACCGGAAACGCGGAACGCCGTACCACTGGGCTAGCGAGTTTGAAATTTGTTATGTGCACGGACATAGCTACATAAAATTTCAAAACAGGTCAAAACTCTCTCGCATGAGTATTTTATGACATACACACTGCAGGGCCGTATTCAAAAAGGTTGTTTAAGAGTTAGACACGTGAAGCTTCGTCAAATGCATGATGGAAGTGTGTGCATTTAGTGAAGTTACACGCGTCTAAGTCTTAATCGCGCGATGATCACCCTTTTAAATACGGCCCTGTATCTGCCGGAAGTCCATTTTACAAGTTGGCTGAAGTCGTGGTGTTTGAGGAGCCTCGGAGATGACACCTAGCGCAGGGTATCCTCGGAGCAACGTACCTGTCAATGTAGACTGGTGCCCGATCCTAACTATTTCACATCGGGCTTTTGCATATGTTAGGACCGGGCGTGCCTACCGCCTTCGTGCCTCTGATTGGTCGGTGCTGGCGCAAGTGGTAAGTATGTGAAGTATTATGTTGGTAGATTTTCTATTTTTAACATGTACATGTACATGTAACCACCCCCCCGACGTGATTGGTGAATTTCCTGGGTCAAAGGTCGGTCACCTTCTATCTGCATCCTGGTGCGTCCGCCGTATTGAGAATTGAATAAATTTACATAATTTACATAAAATTTTCAAGTGACGTCACTGTCAGAATTCCTCCACAAATGGCGGCCAAGACTGGTCCTACCATTCAAAAGCGACGCCATCGGTAGGACCAGGTACTAGTCTACTGTCAATGAAGGCCTACTGTCGAGTCCGGTCGATTACGTGGAAGCGTATGGTTGCATCGAGCAGTTTGGTTTGTCCTCAAGAACTCGAACGGGGAAGTTGCAACCGGCAATATCAAGGATGGTACTTGCTGCATCTACAGCTGCAAGGAGCTCGTCCATATTTTCAGCACTGTTAATCTGAAACAATGGAAGCCGGCGTTTTGATGAAATAATGCGAGTACGCGAGTACGCAGTCGTTATGATTGCTACCCTGTGCAGCCAGACAGTTGTGCGCCATGGCAGCAGATGCATGAACGTGCATCATTGATCTAACTGGTTAGTATTTTATGATGGAGGTAAAAATCAAACAAGTCTAAATCGAGAATTCCAACAACAATGACCTTTTCATGATTGTTAATGACTTACTTGGGAAAAAGGGGGCCCCAGCACGGCTTGTTGTACTTGACTCGATGACGCGAAGACACGATGGCGCGATGACTCGATGACCGCCAAAATTATCCAATGAAATTAAGCTGGTTATTTCTAAGAAGTGGAATGGATCCAATCTCGTACCCAGATCTACCTCATCCGAGGATATCTCTGGCAAGGGCTACGACTTGTCCAGAATTTCTCGACAACCGCTGGCAGCGTGCCAAAATGTTTGTTTCACACAATGGGTGATATGAATAAAAATAAGTAATAACTTTTACTCCAGTTTTTGAAGTATTTACTGGTGACTATATGAATAAAACAGGAGTAATTACTGCAAGTAGTTACTTGTAGCTACTACTAATAAGTATTACTTAATACTAGTGCAGTAGTTACTCCAAAAACAGTAAATACTGCCGAGGATATGAATAATCAGCAGTATTCACTTGGACTTTCCCTCCCAGTTATTACTTGAAATTTTCAAGGTAGCTCCAGACCTACCTTGGACATCGAAGCAAACAGAAGTTTAAGAAAAATCATGGCGGCGTTTATGAATAAACCGCGGAAAAGAAGGTGTATGAGTCAAGAAGGACATGTTCTGAGTAGAATTACAGATGCCTTTAGCGATTTGAAGAGGAAAATGTATGGATCACACAGAACTTCCTATTAGAAAGTACAGGTGTTATATTTGCAGGTGTTTCTGTGAATGAGTGTGCCCCCCCCGCCCATTGTTTGGGAAATGCTGGCAGATGTTTCTCTGTGTGTCCCCTGTTGTCAAGTCGCCGCTTATTCCGTCAGACAATAGTAGGGGAACACTCACAGATGGGGAACACTGGCAGATGTTACACCGACACAAAATATCCAGTGAACACTGGTGAACCTCCCTAAGGTCATATCGGCGTCTTTCACTTGATGCACATACACAATAAAGGCCTATTCTCACTGATCAATGCAACAAAGGAAGTATTTGTAAAACACCCTTATTACCACATTTCAGTAATGTGGTTGTTCAATTTCAGTACAGTGAACCCAGGACTCAGACGAGTAAAAACTAGTAGGGCAGAAGTGATTACTTTGCAGAAAAAACAACTGTTTATTTATATGAATTCAAGTGTTCACTTCTACTAGGAGTAAAAACTTGGGACTAGTTACTTTTACTGTTAGTAACTACTAGCTAGTAGATACTGATTTTTATTCATATCACCCAATGGAAGCGTTTTGATGAAATAATGCGAGTACGGCCCACGCAGTCGTTATGATTGCTATCCTGTGCAGCCAGACAGTTGTGCGCCATGGCAGCAGATGCATGAACGTGCATCATTGATTGAGGCAGGATCTCACAACGTAGAGCGAACGTACAAGTAATGTGTTGTTCCTCTACTCCGGGTTCTCACACCAAATTTTATGGGGAAAACTAGTCAAAATGAGTTCAAATTGAGATCAAATCGTAAATCACACTTCTTTAATAAATCACGTTAACAGGTACAACTCTCCAGAATTGGGCTTCCAATATCTGGTATGACAAGATGCTGGGTCTCCAAGCTTCTGTCCAGAGTAAAACATTCAATTTCTATATATACTTTCTATGCTTCCATGGTTACATATCAACAATTGTTGGTTGTTAGGTCGAGGTAAACATAAACATTAAAGCCTGTGCACAAGTCATTCACACGTTCTCTGCGGAACAATAGGGAGTTAATGATAATCATGTCATTATGGCTGGGAGATTTGATGACACAAAAGAGGTACAAGGCAGATGTTTCAAGTTTACTCCTGCCACAGATGGCTTACATTTGTTCAACTTATTTTTATCAAATTTTTAGAAAACAGCTTGAAATCTCCACCATAAAATTAGTATTTTATGATGGAGGTAAAAATCAAAATAAACAAGAAGTCTATTATCATTTTGTGTGTCAATTTTGTACTTTTTGTACCTTGAGGTAAAAATCAAACATATAAGTCTAAAATCGAGAATTCCAACAACAATGACCTTTTCATGATTGTTAATAATAATGACTTACTTGGGAAAAAGGGGGCCCAGCACGGCTTGTTGTACTTGACTCGATGACGCGAAGACACGATGACGCGATGACTCGATGACCGCCAAAATTATCCAATGAAATTAAGCTGGTTATTTCTAAGAAGTGGAATGGACCCAATCTCGTACCCAGATCTACCTCATCCGAGGATATCTCTGGCAAGGACGACTTGTCCAGAATTTCTCGACAACCGCTGGCAGCGTGCCAAAATGTTTGTTTCACACAATGGGTGATATGAATAAAAATAAGTAATAACTTTTACTCCAGTTTTTGAAGTATTTACTGGTGACTATATGAACAAAACAGGAGTAATTACTGCAAGTAGTTACTTGTAGCTACTACTAATAAGTATTACTTAATACTAGTGCAGTAGTTACTCCAAAAACAGTAAATACTGCAGAGGATATGAATAATCAGCAGTATTCACTTGGACTTTCCCAGTTATTACTTGAAATTTTCAAGGTAGCTCCAGACCTACCTTGGACATCGAAGCAAACAGAAGTTTTTATTAAACTTCTGTTTGCTTCGATGTCCAAGGTAGGTCTGGAGATATTTGAAAAACACCCTTATTACCACATTTCAGTAATGTGGTTGTTCAATTTCAGTACAGTGAACCCAGGACTCAGACGAGTAAAAACTAGTAGGGCAGAAGTGATTACTTTGCAGTAAAAGGAACTATTTATTCATATGAATTCAAGTGTTCACTTCTACTAGGAGTAAAAACTTGGGACTAGTTACTTTTACTTTTAGTAACTACTAGCTAGTAGATACTGATTTTTATTCATATCACCCATTATTTCGTTCTTCGATGATGAAAAATATCCTATATGCCTCAAAAGCCATATAATAATACCGCCAAAACACGAAGTTGTTTGAGTATTAGAGCAATTTCAAACGAATAGTTTAGTTGGGAACATCATGCCGCGGGTGCCAGCCTCGGTGTGATTCGCCTCAAAATTAGTATATCGCGCATGCGCAGTATTCCTGAAGTCGTCAGCCCTTTCCAGTGGTGTTGTAGGAACGTAAATCCACTGGGGACGAGTTTGGAATGGATCAACGGTGGAAGTGTACCGACGTGTAGTGATGTTGATATTCAGCGTAAATCATGAAATGAAGGATATCCTCGAACTAGGCCTATAGCTCCTAAGTCCTTGGGAATTTACTATGGGCCCCTTTTGAAAATTTGTAGGGATTGGTCTTGTCTCCCTATTTCAAACACCGGAGGAGGTATAGCGGTAATTTTCAGCCCTTTTGACATGTTTGAGCAATGATCCTACTGCATGTTGTGTCCCAATGCGTCAGAGCTGCCATGCTAAAACTAAATTCATGAAAATGACGAAAATGCTCCCGGGTTGTTCATGTACTTCATGACGTCATCAGTTTTGTGGTCACGTGCATCTTGGCAAGACAATCCTGGACGAAAATTTTCAGATGATCTTGGTAGTCTCGCGCAGCCAGCCGTTTCGTTCCGCAGTACTACTACAGAAACGTCTGGCACATAACGCCGTTATTGCTGTGATACAGTGCATTGTGGGTAGTGCTGTAGCAGGTCACGTGACATAAGATGGCTGCTCCCATTATTGGATTATAATTTCACCTCACAACCTACCAAAATGTCTGAATCTGGCAATGAATCGATTAGCGAAGTAATCTGAGACAGCGTCCAGGACAGCATCAACTTATTGGAGTTGAATTTCAGGCTGAAAACTTAGCAGGAATTGTGTATCCGTATGGTAGACGAGGTCGAGAAACCCAACTGACATTATATGGTCGTCGCCATGATGAGATCACATGATCACTTCTCTTGCCCAATCAGCAGCCGGATTGTGATTTTCAAATTGGATGAATCGGCGGATGGTAATGAATGACTAACTCTGTACCTGATTAGCCAATCAGCATCCAGACTTCTTCGCGCCTTCGAGTCATCGAGTCAAGTACAACAAGCCTTTTTCGTACATGGATGGGCGACGCTTTGCCGTATCCCTAGGTGGTGTATCTTCGGACTCTGTCGTTCTCAAGTATGGTGTTCCCGACGAGGGTTCAGTGTTGGGGGCCATTCTCTTCACCATTTGTACACTGCCATTAGGTGATCTTATGCGTCCACATGGTGTTCCCTTTCAACTGTTCGCAGATGACAATCAACTCATAAATTCCTTCAGGTGTGGTGATCCTGTCTCTGGCCCCGATGCCGTGTCCCAGACGGAGGTGTGTATCGACGATAATAGAGAGGTTCGGCTTTCCCGGTTCCGAGATCGGGATATAGTAGCGTCGCGTCATCAAAAATGACGTGACGTCATCGTTGTCTGCGTAAACTTTGCCGATCCCGCTGTCGGGTTCCGAGATAAATCGGCTCTATCTCGTAAGTGTCAAACGACATAAGGTTTACTTCAATTTCACTTCCTTACCCTCTTCAAACTTGAGAACTGTGCTGCCAGACATTGGATTCAGTATATGTAGGTCATGTACAAACCATAAACATTATTCCATGGCAATCTGCCTGTATTTTGATGAGAATTTTCGGGTGTGAGTTTCACTGTTCGAATGAGGGGAGCAACTTGCAATGCGCGACGTCATGACGTAGGGGTTCGGGACAGCCGAATCTGAAACGCATGGGTCACGTCGTCGGGATCGAGAACGGGCAACGACGTCAGCGCTATCCCGATCTCGATCTCGGAACCGGGATAGCCGAATCTCTCTATTAAGAATTGGCTGCAGGAAACCAAGGTGGCTCTCAATGCCCCCAAAACAGACTTCATCAATATCACCTCCCCCCGTTAGACAAGCTCTCTACGCGAGATCACCGTGTGGGTGATGTGAAGGTACCTAGCTCAGAGTGTGTTAGAGATCTCGGCATCTTGATTGACAGATTTGACACACACATCGGTAAAATTTGCCAGTCATTGTGTCCACACAGGCTGCGCGAGAATACTGCTTGCGTGAGACTGCTTTTGCAGAGACCTGTGTAGCTGTGTACCCAAACGGCTTACTGGAGTTTACGCAAAAACGCAATGACGAAAAAAAACGCAAAACCCGAGGGAGTAATCATTATTTTCATCGCTATCTTTTCCTGTTCAACCAATGCACCAATTCCATGTAGACCGTCAGTTCTGCCGCGAAGACAAACAGCTGGGCCGCCCAATGCTGTAGCAACCTGTAGGCATACATGTATTCGGCCCACAATAAACCTAGCTACACGTTATTTCCCCCAATTTTACCAAATGTCCCGAAATGCTAGAAAAAATTCTGCATTCAGGTCAGCAAAGCGCACGCGGTCGGAACTTCATACCGAGGGACGTCACCATGGTTACAGTGTCAACGTAGTGCCAGCGGATAGGCCTACATCAGTGCACGTCACAGCGTCATGGGGTGACGTCATGATGATCGCACGTGCGTACGTAAATACAGAAGTTCCTACTCCATGGCATGCATGGGATGGCATTCACGCATGGAGACAGCCAGGTAGGCCCAAATTTTGATGTAGAAGCGCTGGGTTACACACTAATAGGCCTATGCTTATGGCAAGCGGATTGTCCAGTTATTCAAAAAACCTATATTTTTGCACTAAAACCTAGTTTTTTGCTCATAAAACTTAGTTTTTGTGGATAAAATATAGGTTCTTTGACAAAAACTAATATTTTCTCCCAAAAAACCTAGTTTTTGTCTAAAACCAAGTTTTATAGAAGAAAACTTAGTTTTTTGCTTCATAAAATATAGGTTTTTATCAAAAAACTTAGTTTTTGTCAAAAACCTATATTTTATGGCAAAAAAACTGGTTTTTTGCCAAACAACCCCCATTTTATCGACAAAAATGTAAGTTTCTGCACTGAAATGTACAGTTATTCCATAAAACTAAGTTTATTGGTCAAAAAACCAAGTTTTTTACTAAAACCAAGTTTTATGCCATAAAAAGTAGGTTTTTGATAAAAACCTAGTTTTTATGGAAACCTACCTTTTTGAACCTCGCCCCCACTGACCAAGATGATTTCGCCGGGACGAGGTTGCGAAATACCCGTCACCAGTAGTGCTGTGCGTGCAACCATGTACATCATGACCCACAGGCCCCAGGTTTCCTATCCTCGTCCCAGTGTGACAAAGGATCGTGTACGTGGGACGAGGTAGAAAATACAAGTTTCGTGATAAAAACTAGGTTTTTGTACGCCGTTTGTCCACTTATTAAAGAAACCTATATTTTCTATGAAAATACTGGTTGTATTGAAGAAAAAGTAAGTTTTTTCTATAAAACCAGGTTTTTTAAGCATAAATATAAGTTTCTTGGCCATATGTCCAGTTATTGCCGAAAAACCAACATTTTTAGACAAAAAACTAAGTTTTATGCTGATGATTGAAAAACCTATATTTTATCGTAAAAAACTTGGTTTTATTGAAAACAACCAGGTTTTATAGCAAAAATATAAGTTGTTTGACAAAAACAAGGTTTTTTGGGAGAAAATATTAGTTTTTGTCAAAAAACCTATATTTTATCCACAAAAACTAAGTTTTATTGCAAAAATATAGGTTTTTTGAAAAACTGGACAATCCGCTTGCCATATATGCTTTGTTATCACATTGCACCGGAAAGGTCGCCCGTTAAAAAGAGGTTAGGCCAACCATGGTCAAATAACCGCATGCAATCAACGCCGTGCAGAGTAACTAAGTCAAATAGCCACAAAACCTGCCACCAAAAATGACAAAATTTTGAACTTTGACCTCTGTGGGTTTGAAAAGTAGGTCAGGTCAAAATCCGTTATATGTCATGTACCAATGGTGAAAATTTGGAGACGATCCAGAAATAGGTTGAGGAATTATTGGAATTTGAGTTTTCGTTTTTGCCATCTGGTGGCCAAGCTAAGAATCAAACTGGAATGAAACTTGGTGTCATAGGTCAACTGACATAGGGCTGTATATGTACCACGTTTCAGGTCAATAGCCTTAGCGGTTACGAAACGTGCCACCAAATGGCCAAATTTCAAACTTTGACCTATGTGACCTTGAAAAATAGGTCAAATCACAAACCCCTTATGCATGTGATGTATCCTCATTATATACACATATGATAGAAATTTGGTGACGATCCGTGCATTAGTTCAGGAGTTATTGCACTTTCTGCATTTTGAGTTTTGGTCACCTGTTGGCCAAGCCAAGAACAGAATCGGACTGAAACTTGGTGTCATAGGTCATATGACATAGGGGTATAAATGCACCGCGTTTCAGGTCAATAGCCCCAACGGTTACGAAATGTGCCACCAAAAGGCAAAATTCTGAACTTCGACCTCTGTGACCTTGAAAATTAGGTCAAATCAAAAAGCCATCCTTATTAGATACACCTACGATAAAAATTTGGAGACGATCCTTTCATTAGTTCAGGAGTTATTGCACTTTTTGTGTTTTTGGTTTCAGCCACCTGGTAGCCAAGCCAAGAATCGAATCGGACCGAAACTTGGTGTCATAGGTCATGGCCTAGGCGCATATACATGTATGTACCAAGTTTCAGAACAATAGCCCCAGCGGTTTCAAAACGTGCCCTGCTAACGGACGACGACGGACGCTACACCATCATAGGTGAGCTAAAAATAAAGAGATCACCGAGGTTTCAGTGAGCTTTTGCTCCATTTTTTGAAAAAAAATGTGAAAATAAGGAGAAAAAATTTTAAAAATACTTTGTTCTGAGATGATTTTTCCTTCTGAGTAAGCTGATCAAAAATCTATAAATTATGGACAAAAAATTAAAAAGATAATGGCCCGTTTCTAAGAAGCCTCCTTAACACTAAGGTCTACTTTAAGCTTTTGTGTTCTGCCCTGCAAACAATAGCTAAAGGTCATCGTTAGGGTTAGGGTTAGGTTTAGGGTCGGGACAGGGCCTGCTGGATGCTTTATTTTTCTCAGTTTCGAATTTCTTTTGTGCAAATGGGCGTTATGTTTCTTGTAGTGCTAATTGATTATTTGTCCACAACTGTAAATTCTGATGTGCGTACCTGACAATGTGAATGTAAGCGGTATTTCGTTGAAGCAGCATTAATTTAAAAAAAACAACATTGTATATTCACACCAATAAAGCTGAATACATACATTCGAAAGGCTTACTGCGAAAACAATTACAACGATCAATGACTTAACAAACGTAACAACGGACTCCCAAGAACTGACGAAAATGGATTACATATACCACGTATACAGTTGTTGTCAGTCTGGAATAATGGATCAGCGCAATGCAGACGATGGCCAGGTGTTCGCATGAAGTTCCACTAGTGAAACCCCAAGTCACCGGATGAGATGCTTCCGACTGGTCAATGCCATATTGGAACACAAAGCTAATCATAATAAATTTGGGCTCATGGTTCCGACAAGAAAATTAGAAAAGCCGGGACAACCAAACCACAATATTTTTTCCGCTGTGTGTAGCTAGAGCCCAAGGCTCTTCGGTAACATGAAGACTATTTTTTTCCGCTGTGTGTAGCTAGAGTCCAAGGCTCTTCGACAACATGAAGACTTTTAGATAGGCCCACTATTCAGCTGAATCAGACATCACTCTTGTTTCCATGCGGGATGGCAATAAATTTTAATGGTTTTTCTACTAATCGCCGATTCTGGCAGGTAAGGGTCATGAAGTCGGTACAGTGTGATATTACATGTACCTGGGCAATAAATCATGATAAAATCATCTGGCGCCGCTGTTTGCAGTCTTTCGGATAATTTGGTGACGTGGGGCCTTACTGACCATTTATGTCTGTGTTGGTTTTTGGCTTTGAATGGCAATACCGTCACGTCCTTCAACCATGGCCGATGTGGCTCATTTTTGGAACGTATAGTTTATCTTTGAATGTTATATACAGTAGTTCCTCGCTTACCTCGCCGTCAATCCCTGGCTCGTTTCTGAAATTTTCTAAGTCCAACAAAGATGTCAATTTTTGCCGTCACAATAGGCATGGTCACCAGGCCTCAAAGGACCAACGAGCTGATAGCTGTCACTTATCGAGTGACACGGCTTACTACATGTATTACGAGAAGTCAATCGATCGTGGAGGACCAGCAATTGGGGCCGAATGGGTCAATGTCGTCCTGGGTATACCTTATTTTTACCCAGGATCATCCTGGGTAATCCTTTTCTTTACCCAGGACGGCCCTGGGTAAACATAAGGATCCTTAACTTTACCCAGATTGGAGTTCCCGAGTGGTGTAGTGAGGTTTTTTATTCAGCATAAATCATGAAATGAAGGGTGGCCTCTAACTAGGCCTATAGCTCCTAAGTCGTTGTTATATCGGGTGGCCCAAAAAAAACGTGCCGAACTTCAAATTTCGATTTGTCAACAACTGTCCGTTATAATTCAATGAAATTTGGCACCATATCATTTAAAGATGTTTTGGTTAACGTGTAAAACTTTTGATTTGATAGCTTTGGTATTAGGGCCGTATCACTCAATTTAAAAATCATAGGGAAAAATGCGATTCTGGAGTCCTATAAGAAATGGGTGAATAAAAATTTCCCGAACTTTAAATTTTCATTTCTCAAAAACACTTTACTATAACTTAATGAAATTTTGTCTAACACCGCCTCGTGATATTGGCTCTAATATGTAAAAGTATTAATCCAATAACTTCAGTGTCTACGCCGTCGCGCTCATTACTAAAACACCATATTTGAATCTAGCGTTTCAAAGTTTCACCATTGTCTCTTAAAATATGATCAATGATTACTATGGTTTTTGTATTTAGTGCCATACAGTCTTAATACCAAAGATATTGAGCTGAAACTTTTACACTGTAGAAACATTGCCACGGAACAGTATTGAATAAATTTTCTTGGGGTTATAGTAAATAGTTTTTGAGAAATAGCAATTTGAAGTTCGGGATGGGTTTTTTCGTATCTTATTGGATTCCGGAATCACATTTTTTACCATGATTTTTATATTGAGTGATAGGGCCCTAATACCAAATGTATAAATGCAAAAATTTCACACGTTAAACAAAACACCTTTAAATGATACAGCACTAAATTTCATTGAATTCTAATAGGCAGTTGTTGAGAAATCAAGATTTGAAGTTCGGCACGTTTTTTTGGGCCACCCGATATATTTGTGTCACCGTAAATTTGTTACTCAAGGCTTGGCGCACATTGACGGCGAATATCAATGCGATAGGGGTGTTTTTAGAGTCGACTGACCTGGCTGAGTGAATGACGAGTCCAACAGCATTGGGTGCGATGAGTCGACTTTAACAACACACCTACCGCATTAGGTTTCTTTCATAAAAGACGCGCGCGCTCACACAACGCGGAAAACCCAACCCTCCTCGACCACTTTATTGAATAGGACAACCATGATTGGCTCTCGCTGACCTAACAATACCATACTCGCCCCGCCTACGATGACAATGGCAATGAATGACCAGCTCGATCGTTCCTGCTGGACTTCAACGCCCCCATGCGACGTGTGTAAGAATCTGTTTTCTTTGGGAGAGTAAACAATGAGACTGGCGATCAGTCCCCCATCTTGGTCTACATGAGTGTCTGTACTAAAGTCAGACACAGCCTCATACTTCGTCCGTGCAAATCATTGAGAAGTTCGCCGTGATTTGTAAGTGTTTCCCTCGCACCTCGAGTCGCCGTACACCAATCAGAACACTTGTTTTTTAGTGGTCAACACAAAGGTGTGCATGATGAAAACGGGGAGCGATGTCACAAGCCTTGGCAAAGAAGTCATATCATGGGCTAAATCAAAACATGCATGAATGATAGTGCGGATTAAATGTAAAAAGACCTCCCCTACTCTAACCGGACACAGTAGTTTCATATCCAAACGCGCCGCGCGTTGAGCCGCCATAATTAACGAGCAGCGCGCGCGGCCCGCGCGCCTCGCATTTATTGTTCCATTCATTGTTTAACAGCCCACACGAAGCCCACCTTATTACAACTCAAGGTACAGAAAAGCACAAAATTGACACACAAAATGATAATAAACAAGAAGTCAATCTCCAGAATTCACGAATTTTCGACCCCAACCGGGGTCTTTTTCAAGTGGAACTTTACAATCTGAAACTCTAGAAAAGACTGAGCTGAAACCCGAATGCAGAACTACATAACCTGTGTAGACAGGACAAACAAGCAATTAAGGAAAGAATAGCGACCAAGCCCCACGGGTGGCCGCTGGACAATTAAGGAGAAACTAATTTAGCTGAAAGAAAAGGATTGAGCAAATCCAAAATGTGATATTCATATCTATATATTACATTATATTGACGGTACAAACGTTTTCGGCAGCATCCTGCTAGCCCTCATCAGGTAAAATGAGAAATATTACAAATTGAAGAAAGACTGGAGCATTAACATAACAGCAATAATACAATTAGTAACTCTGTTGGGGGTGATTTAAAAGATCCCCAAGAAGAAGAAAGACCCTTGTTGAGCCAGCTGTTTGTTCAGGGCTGGCTTTTGTTCTTTAATCAGTAACGCCTCCTTAATCCTCAGCACATAATCCGACTGGGCATTAGTCAACACGGAGAAGTTGTCAATGTTTGCGTTTACTTTGCAAGTGTGACAATCCTTCAGATGGTCCAGGATGGCAGATCTGTCCGAAAAGTGTTCAGACACCCTAGTAGCCAAGTGACGTTTGGTCTTACCAATGTAAGACAAGTTCCTATCACAGGAACTTTGGAATTTATAAACTACTTTGGCTCTTAGAGTGACTGGTGTTGCACTTTTCAGAGAAAAATATCTGCCAACCCGGAATGATCGAAAGGTTACCTTTACATTCACGCCAACAGACCTGAAAATTGACAGCAAGCGTTTCTTGAAATTTAAAGAAGGGTGACCTGTATAGGGTATAGTAATGATAGGGGTATATTCAAGATCTACAGGGACAGTTTTTTCACAAGGTTGAGAATGTTTTTTGCCCAGAAAAGAATGTACACACTTGTCAAAAACACTTTGTGGGTAACCATTACTCAAGAAAATGCCCTTTAAACGTTTCATTTCTTGATCGAACAGATGCCATGTGCTGCAAACTGTGTAAGCCCTGTTGATAAAGCATGTGATCAGTCCAAGTTTCCAGTTTTGTGGGCACAACGCAGTGAAATTCAAGAGTACATTAGTGTTGGAAGGTTTCCTGTAAACTGATGAAGACACACTCTCAAAGTCATCTGTGGGTAGTGAGATGTTGGTATCTAGGAAGGCTAGTTGATCAGGACCTAACTCATATGTAAACTTCAAATTGCGATGTAAACCATTGAGGAGGTCAAAGAATCGCATAACACAATCTTGTGACCTAAAAACACAGAAGATATCATCAACATAGCGCAGATACAATTCCGGGGCAAAGTCATCAACCTTGGACAGAAAACATGTTTCAAAATGTGCTAGGAAGAAGTTGGCGAGAGTTGGTCCAAGTGGACTTCCCATAGTTACACCATCAACTTGACAGTAGAGTTGATCCTGATAAAGGAAGTAGCCACCTGTGGCGATCTCAAGTAATCTCCTGAATGTGTCTTTTGGGAACAAGGGTTTTGAGTCAGACCTATACACATAATCACAAACAAGATCAATAGTTTCCCTAAGTGGAACATTGGTGAACAGTGATACCACATCAAAGCTAACCAGAATATGTGTCTTCTGAAAGGCAAAAGCTTTGATTCTGTCGATGAATGACCTAGTAGAATTGAGCATGAAAGAACTAGGTATGTGGGGTTTGATCAGACTGTCCAAGTATTTCGCCAGTTCGTATTCTGCTGTACCTATCATTGACACAACAGGCCTTAAGGGGTAATTGTCCTTGTGAACCTTGCATAACCCATAGATCTTTCCGGGTTGACTGCCAGAAGGAACCAGTTTGTCAAAGATATCGACAGAAATGAACGGTTTCAAGTTCTTCTTGAGGAATCTAATGATACTGTTCTCCTTCTGTATGACGGGATGTGGTTTACCAGGTACCTGTTTTATCTCCTTGAATTTGTTCTTGTCGAGA
>NMRB01000972.1:98181-111364 GCA_002633025.1 Notospermus geniculatus | reverse complement strand
GCCTTGTAGCTGGTCTGCCGAATGCGAGGATTGTGTGTGTAATGTGCATAGGCGTGGGCCGAGCGGGATAGGCCTACATGTAGACACTGTATATAATAGACAGCTCCGCAGGTCCGCCCGGAACCAATTGGTTACTTAGGACTGAAGGCCCTTCGGGCCCCCATTCCTTAGGAACCATTGTCCTACCCGGACTTCCGTTCCTGGGTTACCAATCCTATATAAAAGGTATAGGACTCTGATTACTAGGGGACTTAGATTACTTTTACAACAGTGACAGATATCAAAGTCCGCCGTAACCGAAGTCCCTCCCCTGTTGTATTAAATGCACAATAGAATCTATAGCTCTTTAATAAGACATGCATTCAAATAGCTAAAATATTCGGTAGTCGGTCAGCCGGTCACTCGTGGTGTAGTGGTTCGGGGACTGCGGGTTCGAGACTCCCTGTCGGGCAACTGTTTTTTGTCTAAAAATTTTTTATCTTGTCATCTTCGATCATTATTGTCTTTTGGACTTCGATTTCTTGTCGTTGGTCTGTCGGACTCTGATTTCGAGGAATGTTGGTCTGTGGACTTGTATGTCTAGAACACATCTGCCACCAGTGGCCCACTGGTGGCTGCTACCGATACCCCTCTAGTCTATTTTCCGCCAGTGGCCTGACGGTGGGCCACCGATCGTTGCTATCCGGGATTATAATTCATATTTGATTCACATGGCACAATTCTTTTGTTTTTGTTTTATTTGGAATTCCTTCCGTGAACATCCCAGTTTGAACTTCCCAGTTTGAACTTCCCAGTTTGAACATCCCACTTTGAACATCCCACTTTGAACATCCCACTTTGAACATCCCACTTTGAACATCCCACTTTGAACATCCCACTTTGAACATCCCACTTTGAACATCCCACTGTGAACATCCCACTTTGAACATCCCACTTTGAACATCCCACTTTAAACTTCACACTTTAAACTTCACACTTTGAGCAAATCTTTAGGACCCGTGGCTACCCAGGTTTCAGAAAAGTCATGTTGCCACGGATCCTAAACCCAGTGTAATGAAATCTAATGTTCCCGATACCAGATGTCCGCTTCTTTTGTACAGGGGACATCTGTCAGGGGAAGTTCCTGTCTGTTAGTGTCCGGCCTATTGTAGCTGCCGCTTATTCCGTCAGAATCCTTTGTTGGGGGGACATCTCATATCGGGGTACATGACATTCTACTACACCGGGTTCAAATTTGCTCTAACAACACAATGTTTCCGCAGGACGACATAAAGACGTGGACTGTTCCAAGAATTGGCGTAAAAGTTAAAATTCTCACTTGACCTTGACCTTTCACCTTGACCTTGGCCATTCCCTAAATCGGGAATGTGCCAAAAGTTAGGCCACCTTTTCTAATATAGGAATTGTTACTTGGATCAAATGAATACCACATCTAAGACCAAATTTACATCCATTTAACAAAAATGACGATTTTTATGGTCGGTTGCCATGGAAACGGGGTTTTGGCCACTTTTTTTTCGGGGGTAGAATTTTGGGTTTTTTTAGTATGTTGTAGAGCACATGAAATTTTAGGAGAAAACGGCAAAAAAACTTTTGTCGCAATTTGTTTAGGGTTGGGCCATTTTTTTCGTAGATTGACTGGACAACTGTGCGTCCCCATTGTCGCGTAGCGGCTTATTCCGTCAATCTTTTGTTGGGAGGCATTGGCAAACGGAGGGCAGTGAAAAACATTACACCGGGTTTATTTATCGAGCCGCTGGATTAATAAGCACTATTTTGGGGCCAGTTTGCCGAGTGGCTCGATGAGTATTACATAGATTCAGTGTTGTTTATCTAGCTAGCTCGACAAGCATGCTTCCAATGAGGACCCTAGCTCACTGCCTCAATAGGTGTCACCAGTGGTTAAATCTATTGAAATGAAACTTGGCAACTCGGTCCTGATCAATTTCCCACACAAAAGACGTCCATTGTATAGGACCGAGTTTCGGTGTGCTGCCCTCTATCGTAGCTAGGATGCCCATTGAACCTTGACGCAAGGACCCTGAACGCCGCCGAGCGAACATTGAGGCGGGTCACATTCATACCACCTTACACCCTAAGTGGCGCCACTCGAGCGAAGTCAGTTTGTGTTTGCTCGTCCAGCGGTGTGGACGTGTTTACGTTCTCGCTCTCCGAGGTAACTATATACAGCCCTTCCGTCTTTTCCAAATTTTTGAAGTATGTTCGGTTACTTCGTGAGGTCTGAAGCATGTTGGATTTCTGTATGGTGGATAAGATTTAGAAGCAGGTTGGATTGCTTCAGGGCAAATAATTTAGAGGCATGTTGGATTGCTTCATGGCAAATAATAGACAGTTTGCGAAATTAGTGGCCGCCATCTTTTCTGTAGACTTTTGCCATTGCTTGGGTTTTTCAATGGGATTTAGCACTGTCAGAGGCGTTCAAAAAAAGAAAGGCCATACAGTAAGCCACTAGAATTGCATGAAGATATTTTAGCAAGCAAGCAGCTAATAAAATATATCCAAATTATATTTGAAAAAGTTCGAAAATTCGGCCAAGTCTACAAAAAAGATGGCGGCCGCTAATTTCGCAACCTGTCTATTTGGAGGCATGTTGGATTGCTTCATGGCAAATAATTTAGAGGCATGTGGGATTGCTTCATGGCAAATAAGCTAGAGGCATGTTGGATTGCTTCAGGGCAAATAATTTAGAGGCATGTTGGGTTGCTTCGGGGTGTGAAGTAGAGGAGCATGTGGGATTGCTTCATTAAGAAAATGGCGCCCGCCATTGAGGGGGACAGACCGAAATGTCACCCCGAGAAAACATTGTTGACCGAGGCCGCCGAGGGGTGACATTTCGGTCTGTCCCCCGACATGAAAGGGTGCCATTTTCTATATCGTACCGGTGTAATTCCAACATTCCAACCGGAAATATTTTCCGGGCGAACATGCCGAAATGTCCACCGCTCACGTGACCGCTCTCGGCCAATCACATTCACGGAAACTTACTTGAGGTACGATATAGAATATTAATGTTCTAAGAATGAAAAAGATGTTCCATTTTATGTTAAGCTAGCCTGTTGCTACGCATCCTGGGAACCCAGGGCATTTCCACTCTGCATAGCGCGTTACAATGCTGGGGAAACCCACCCCGTTTCGGTGGGGAAGAGGGCTGTTCCCTCATGTGTACTCGCCAACTGGTAATTCACCAATAAACCATGCAATGCAGTGGGGGATCGCCACTTGATGTAATGGGCAGACATCGCGCCTAGTGCTGTAACGTATGCACATATATCTGGTGTTATGAGTTACCGGGTACCAGTCTCATAGCAATGTATCTCATTCCATAATTTATGCATGCCGTCGGAATGATAGCTGCCCCAAACACATGAACTGGATCATACCTTCTTGTTTTGAACCTGTCGATACTCACTTGTAATCCAGATAATCCGAGAGAATCATTTTGAGGCGAAGTTAATTCAGGAATATTAAAAAATCCAGCGAGTTTGTCAGTGAATCGAGGAATGTTTGAAACCACCATATTTGGGAGTGACCATGGCGGGATAGAAGCTTCGTTGTGATTGGTTGTATTCAGCGACAGATTTTCTGTCGCTGGTTCCACAGCGAAATGGCGCCAATTTCAACAGGGCCTCGGACGTGCGAGTAGGGGAGCGCGTTTTAGAGGACCTGTTGCAAGAGGATGGTTGCTACGGTACACGTATGTGGAATAGTTTTCGGTACAGCAATATTGGCAGTTTAATTTTATGTTTGTTAGGGTGTATAAAAACGAAGACCCAAAGACTAGAGAAGGGAGAATGTTGGTTTGCAATGGTGATCGGTGTGATGTATAGGCTTGTGGCACATATGGGGACGGAATGTATGGTGTCAATATCAACAGTTATAAGTCACCGCAGAATAGAACTTACAAAAGAATTATTACATCATCTGGATTTACGGTCTGTAGGCCGAGGTAGAGAAGGCATGAATGATGTTTATAATGTTGTTGTACTTTGAAAGAGGATAATTGTAGGGCGAACGGAGTGTGTGACCTGCTGTTTTCAAAACAGGTGGAAGTAATCATTATGGTTCCCGATCAATCAGATCGGGAACCATATTATTTACAGTGCCAGTTGCGCTTACAGTATCACTGGAGCGATTCCAAAGGGGCTTTTGTGCCAAACCGAGATGCTGTCAATCTGTTTATGGCGACGGCAAAGATCAACACACTGGCTACTTCAAGGTTTAGCAAGTGGCGTGGCCCAGTGGATAGTGGCGGCTCCCATTTTACCATCAACCAGACTGTCTTCGGAAATCAACAGTGGTCCTCCCGCTGAATTAAAAGGGGGTAACTAAAACTGTTAATTCTGTTGAAGATGTCTGTCTCCCATCTATAGGCTATCGGATTCAATCTGAAAATCGCCCAAATGACGCTGGTTGCAGCATAACCTTTGAAATCCAATATCCATCGCATTTCTTTTGCCCACGTGCAAGATGTAAACAAAAACAAACGTCCCCATTGGTTGAAACGATTGTTACCACTCGGAAATCACGATTAGGACGACAAATGACGTAATTCTAGGCAACAGCAGCGACAATGTTTCCTATTTTGCTCGGAATCGTTCGGGACAGATCGGTAATTCCGAGTGATAATGATATGCAGACGGGGTCAAGAGGTCGGCGTGGTATAAAACGGAAACCTGCATTTCATTTTGGCATATGGAACGACTTTAGCAGAGCATTTATTTACAGTGCCAGTTACGCTTACAGTATCACTGGAGCGCTGCAGGGGCTTGTGCCAAACCAAGATGCTGTCAATCTGTTCATAACGGCAAAGATCCACACATTGGCTATTTCAAAGTTTAGCAAGTAGCGTGGTCATGGTAGACAGTGGTGGCTCCCATTTTACCATCAACCAGACTGTCTTCGGAAATCAACAGAGGTCCTAAGCGGGTAACTAAAACTGTTCATTCTGTTGACGACGTCTACTGTCTCCAATCTATAGCGGAGTCAATCTGAAAATCGCCCAAATGACGCTGGTTGCAGCATAACCTTTGAAATCCAATATCCATCGCATTTCTTATACCCACGTGCAAGATGTAAACAAAAACAAACGTTCCCATTGGTTGAAACGATCGTTACCACTCGGAAATCACGATTAGGACGACAAATGACGTAATTCTAGGCAACAGCAGTGACAATGTTTCCTATTTTGCTCGGAATCGTTCGGGACAGATCGGCAATTCCGAGTGATAATGATATGCAGACGGGGTCAAGAGGTCGGCGTGGTATAAAACGGAAACCTGCATTTCATTCTGGCATATGGAACGACTTTAGCAGAGCTAGTCTCGCGTCACCAGCCTCTCTCTCTTACAGGAGAGAGTCTGGTAGCAAAGGCCAAAACTTTCGTTACCGCCAGGTGGCGAGTGTCCAGCTCAGAGCATCCATTGTCACGACAGATGGCGCATCGTACCTCGCACCGATCTCAAACTGTACAACAGTGCCCATTTTCTCCACTACGTTACACAAATAGACACTGTCATCGATCAGTCACCGCCATGTTTGACCGCATCACTCCTCCTAATGGAGTTACCATTAGGGACCGCTTCACAATGGTAAGGAATCCTTACACATAGAACCAAAGAAACGAGCAAATCCAAAATGTGATATTCATATCTATATATTACACTATATACACGGTACAAACGTTTTCGGCAGCATCCTGCTAGCCCTCATCAGGTAAAATGAGAAATGTTACAAATTGAAGAAAGACTGGAGCATTAACATAACAGCAATAATACAATTAGTAACACTGTTGGGGGTGATTTAAAAGATCCCCAAGAAGAAGAAAGACCCTTGTTGAGCCAGCTGTTTGTTCAGGGCTGGCTTTTGTTCTTTAATCAGTAACGCCTCCTTAATCCTCAGCACATAATCCGACTGGGCATTAGTCAACACGGAGAAGTTGTCAATGTTTGCGTTTACTTTGCAAGTGTGACAATCTTTCAGATGGTCCAGGATGGCAGATCTGTCCGAAAAGTGTTCAGACATCTTTTAAATCACCCCCAACAGAGTTACTAATTGTATTATTGCTGTTATGTTAATGCTCCAGTCTTTCTTCAATTTGTAATATTTCTCATTTTACCTGATGAGGGCTAGCAGGATGCTGCCGAAAACGTTTGTACCGTGTATATAGTGTAATACATGTATATAGATATGAATATCACATTTTGGATTTGCTCGTTTCTTTGGTTCTATAAATGTACCTCGCTACCAAAACTCTAAAACATGTACATGTACTTACAGTATATGGTGACTGTCGTCTGCGCTACAGGAAAGGATCCCTCCTTCGTTTTACACTGGAACACGGCCTGGTTGTCCGCCCTGGTGGCTGTTATCGTAAGCGTGACGCGACGAATCTTGCCGTTGTACCGTCCATCAATACTTCTCGACGATATCCCAGAGGTCAGTTCCATCCAGTCCTCTCCAAGTCTCTTCCTATAGAATTTGATGTCAGCCGCTGGCATGACCGGGTTGGCGCTGTCGGTCTCACATGTGATGTGAAACTGGTTCTGTTCTATGACTGGTTTCACTGGATTTTCTATCATTGTTATTTTGGTCGCGTTAACTGAAAGGATAGCCATGATTTCAGGGGTGCGTTACAAAACAGTCAATAGTTTCAGGAAGCATTTTTGGCAATCGACGGTTGGAAACACAATTTCATATTACACCACATGTAGATGTTCAAGAACTTTTCATTAACTATTTAGATGCACACAGCCTTCGAGACGAAACAAACCAGTATGAAAACAAAGTCACTTTGTGAACAGTATGAAACACTAAACACATGTATAAATCTTCCAAAGCTACTTACAATATATGGTGACTGTGGTCTGAGCCGCTGGGTTGGACCCTTCCTTCACTTTACACTGGAACACGGCCTGGTTGATGTTGGTATCTAGGAAGGCTAGTTGATCAGGACCTAACTCATATGTAAACTTCAAATTGCGATGTAAACCATTGAGGAGGTCAAAGAATAACTTTTCAAACATTTGATCGAAGTTGGGCTCGGAGAGTCTTTTTTACGAGTATTTGATGGCATTCAAAACACAAGAAGGTACCACTTAATAAACAATCCACAAGTGTATTCAATGATCGATAACGTGCTTGCTCCAATAATGCCTGTCCAATGGGCATCCTAGCTACGATAGAGGGCAGCACACCGAAACTCGGTCCTATACAATGGACGGCTTTTGTGTGGGAAATTGATCAGGACCGAGTTGCCAGTTTCATTTCAATAGATTTAACCACTGGTGACACCTATTGAGCCAGTGAGCTAGGGTCCTCATTCTTACATTCGTCAGGAGCTGTCTGATAGTGTGATTTGTAACAGTAAAGAATGTCCCCCTGTAAAAAGTGTCCGCTTCCATTGTTCAATGACGGATTAAGGTGCATGGCTATAGAAACCAATCACCGGAGATTAGAGTGTAACAACAGGATCTTTTGTTCCTGGGAGACTTTTTCCTGTGGACATTCTTTCCTTTCACACCTGCATGGCCTAAAATTTCTTTATTGAAATTAAAAATGTATGATATGATGTTTATAAAATTCTAATAGATGTCTTACCCACTCTGGAGCATAGTGGAATGTCGCCATCGATGTGCTGTATATGTACAAGTACAATGTATGACATGCTCATGATCACTTCATCGATTGATGTGAATTATCCATGATCCTTCAACTTGCGCATACACGTACATGTACATGTACATGTACATGTACATGTACATATGGACATCGTGTAAAGATGGCATTGGCCTGTACTGTCGTTACTGTGACAAAAAAACTATTGTTCGGGAGAACCATCAAAAGACAAATAAACAAAAGAAATAACATGAAACATTACAGACAACAATTTGAGCAAGATGTACTTAGCGAATCTTTCTCATCCCCATTGCCTCATTTGGCGGGAAAATCGGAGTAAGACGGATGTAGCGAAACTGTCTTATCGTCGCCTCATTTAATAGAAGCTGCTAGGAAGTTTCTTTTTGACGTCCCGCATTGCAGCTCTTAATTGCACTTAGGAAGGAAATCTCGAACTTCTATAACGTCATCTGACTTGTTGGTGAAGATGATGCATTAAATTCAATCTGTGGTATATCATGCATCATGATGGTCACGCATATAAAGCTTGTATCATGAACACGATCCATAAAAAAGTTTCATAATCCGTCAGAGCGGTTTGAATGTCAATATGTCCCTAGAACCGATATGACGTGATGTGGAAATTATTTGCCATATTGTCACTGTGAATGGTCGTAGGTATGAAGAAACTCTCAGCTTTGACAGAAAAAGATCAACTTAATGCGAAGTAGACACGATTATGATGGATGGTTATCTGGTATCTTAACCGACCGTGCGGTGGTTCGCGACTGGGCGGATATCAACCATTCATAACGGAATGAATAGCATCCATTTCTCAGAAAAATAATACTCAAGATAAGTCAAATCACCAGGCATAGACACTAACGGGGAAAGGACACATAAATCAGGTCAAGTTGATTTTTTTGTTTTTGAATTGTGAACTTTATTTTTCTGTTTACAGTCATCATACATACGGCAGAATCCAACTTACGTCGACCCGAGTCCAGGTCATAAAAATTTTGTAAGTTCTAAAAATATCGTAATAGTAGGGGTAGCATAATGGTAGATGGAACAGCTTAGGTATAATACAAGCTGTTCCATTTACCATTATGCTACCCCTCTATATTACGGTATTATTACAACTTAGAAACTTTTTATGACATGGACTCGCATCGAGGTAAGTTGGATTATATATTAATATATACACATCTTTTTACATGTACATATCTTTTTACATTTTTACAATAAAGAACTGACACAATTTACATACAGAACATACAGAATAGAGAATCAGGTGCGTTAATGGTTATTAAGAGTTGGATACCAGATCAAGTTATTATTATTATTATTATTATTATTATTATTAAAGCGTATTTTATAGTGCCCTTATCATTAAAAATGCTCAAAGGCGGAAGATTAAAATATTTTACAATTTTGCAAAAGTTGATTTTACAAGAAAATAAATCCAGATAGACGAAGTACACAGCTGTTGTGGCACCGTTTGTGACATTACCATCAACTCTTAGCATTTTTTTTACCTCCAGTAATCTTTTAAGTATATACATGTATAAGTACAAATGTAATAAAGATGAAAAAAATAAAATAGTCCAAATTCTGTAGCAACGATTTTCCAATCCGCCATTTAAAACAAAATCGTCGTTTTGAACATCTGCATGAAAACATGCGTCAACAATAATAAACGCAAGCATTTGGGCATGCCGCCCGAGAATTATCGTTAGTGACCTGATACTTTGCAGGAAGAAAAGTCACGACGAAATGTTGCAAAATAATGAGCATGTCAAGATGTGTTTTTTAGAACATTTCTTCTTCAATGTTTCTAGAAAGGTCAAAGAATATCCGATCAAGGACACATGCACCGTCCTGATCGCCAGTGCAAATACGTGCATGTATCTGTTGACCATTATACTCCTTTTCTCAACAAAGCACACATAAAAACGACAAAGACACCAGGACTCAATCTAACATAGTGATTATTACCATATACATCGCCACAAGAGGTATAATTTTGGTATTAGACGAACTTCAATACCACAACACTTATCTTGGGTATTTTCCACCTAATTTCTTCCGGTGTTTAGAGAAGAGAAGACGGCCGCTCGTAGACACGTCTAAGACGTGCTCCGCAGCAATCCTGCTGGCTTAGTACCCCCTCATTACACACTTCCGCAATTACTAGCTACAGAGAACCTCCATCGCCCGTAAAGCTCCATTGGCCATGCACACAAAACCAAGCTGAGAGCCTGCGGTGTCTGAAAGTAAACTCCACGTCTATTAACAAGATCACAGAGTGGCATATTCCTCGGAGTGTCGCGACAATAACAGCCATGTCAATTTGATTTCTTTTCGGCAGACAGCTGAAAAGATTCTTTCGATGAAATCGGTTTAATTAGTTTTGGCGCTGTAAAGGTATTTTGAAAAGGCACAGCAAAATATCATTAAAGAGGTATAAAGTACTCACACCCATTCTTTAAATGGATAACACATCGAAATATCTAAAACTGTAGCCAGTTAAAATGGATATTAGTAGTATCTTTTTTTTATCTAAGATCTTTTTTTATCTAAGATTTAAAACTTCAATTCTACATTTGTGGTACCAACCTTCTCCAGAAATACATTAGGTCCTGGGAATGAAGTTGAATTTCGTATTTCGTACTTCGTGTTCCGTCAGATTTGCGAAAACTCGCTATTAGTACAGAAGTATTTTAAGAGCNCCCCCCCCCCACTCCCCAAATAAAGAAATTATCCCCCCACGAATAAAACGCAGATATTTTCCAGCATCTAGTGACGTATGGCTTTTCTTTATTCAGCTAGTTCAATAACCCCTTGCTGCTAAGGATAACTGTGTGAAAACCGAAATCAGTGTGCTGTCTCCGGTTTATTGTGACACCTTCGCTAAACATCCTGCCGATGACATTTTGTGCAAATGATCTCGCCGGAAATTAGCAAATCTGTGCGAATCGATTGACCAGGAATGCAGATGCTGAGGAGTTGGCATCTATTCTACGTTTTCAGCAGTCTCTACCCAGAAATAGACAAGTATTTAATCCAAACCTTTAAAAAAGATCGCCCACATCCTGAAATGTTATTCTTGTAATCAGAAGTGTGACGTACATGTATAATGTGAACGATTAAGTAGTGTTGAGGAAATGATGACATTTCTTTTTACTATACGTTTACACTGCTAGAATTTTTGTAATATTTTTACAGAAAATGCCTGCAGCAGAGTTTCAGTAACTTCTTTAAATTTACATATCATGTGATTTATGTTTTCCTGTATTAGTTGGACTCAATTGGATTGTCCAGAATTATGCTTTCTGAGAAAATGAAAATATAATCTGGTCAGCCTCCAGTCAAGTCTCTGTTAACATTACTTTGAGTCTGTAATTTCACAGATCCAGTCCTGAAACTCTGCTGCAGGAATTTTCTGTAAAATCCTCTGTTATTTCTACAGTGTACGTCCTCGCCACCATTCGCAAATGTCATGCACTCGGAAAGTGAAGTCGCAAAAATTAAACGTTTTCAAAGAGAAGATTATTGCCCCGCGTTTACTTCTGTGTGATTGATAATGCTTTAAACGTCATTTGCAATCTCCATCACGAAGTTAATTACGAATCGATAGAGTTCAGGTTATGGCATTGACAGATTCGAATCCCAATGCCCCGTACACTTCCAGTACAGCCATGTTGAGTGACAGATAAAGCACGTTAAGCGAAAGTAGTACAAATGTCATTCCTACTTTATGATGATGAGATTTTCGTGCTTTTAAACAAGCGAAACTTCATGATAAGCCGTGAATATTATTAGTTGATTTAGTTCAACTGTCATAAAACGAGCTCCTGCATCATGAAGGTAATGATTGTGGCGTGATAAACGAACCCTCTAGAAGAATGTTACGATTATCAAGTTACCGGTTTCCTTGCTATGTTTTATTAAGGACAGCCTCTGATAAACCGTATCATTATTTTGCGTTTCGTTTCTAGTATAATGGTATCTCTTCGTTTCACATCGTGCACTGTTAAAAATATTGTGGATTTTACAGAAAAGTGCCTGGAGCACATTTTCCAGAACTATTCTGTTGATTCACAGGTGATATTATTACTAAAGTTAATTTGGCAACTTTTCCTCCAGCATTGAGAACAGAATGAATGCAAAAGCACTGGTATCCATTCTAAGTGCTGTACGGCTCCGCACCTCTATGGTAATATCACTTGTAAATCTACAGAAAGTTCCGGAAGCTGCTGCCAGTACATGCACCTCTCTGTAGGCTAAATCTACTTTCGTATTTTTTAACAATTTTGTCTCTTGCATTGACTTGTAACAACACAAATAAAACGAACTCGTATTACATCTCGCACAAGAACATCCATTTTATGCCACAGCGCCCAAATCACTAATACAAGTTATTAACGCAGCCATACAATTTCTATATCAAGATCGTCTATGGTGAGATTCTGTTTTGTGCAATTATGGTGAGCTGCCGGAATAGGTGCGCAGCAGGTGTTGAATGGAAACTGGGGGCTTCTTTGATTTGATTAGCTTACTTTAACGATTAATTAATAGTAACAGCGAGGAAGTTGCTTGCTTATCAAATTAGCTCTTCCGTTTAATGACAAGTGAAGCTTGGGGAGATGGGTCAATGTAATTGTGAACAAATAACAAGTGGTACGTTATCTTGTGTGAACATGCCCTATAAAAAAGAGTACAACAGTGCAGCATTTAATGGATGTATCTGTTGGCAGCAGTATTAATGAGTGAGAAATTATTGGCTTCAAAGACATAGGGGAAAAGTACAGCTGCAAAAGCCTACGGTAATTAATGACTGAGTCCTTTAGGACCATGTCTCATGAAGGCTAAGAACAAACGTTTTTCTTGGCGTAATGGGATTTCCGTATAGATTGATGAATAGGGTAGAAGCCTTAGAGCCAGTGTTCAGGGAATACTTTTTGCCGCAGCATAGAATGTAACTTTTTGTCCAGCTTTGTAATGAGCCGAGGAAGACCATCATTCTTCTTTACAAAAAGACGGTAAAAAAGCCCTACAATAATCGAGTGTTAAAAATGACAAAAAATGATAATTGGCGTACGATAATTGATAGATAGTTTTAAAAAGATATGTAGCTGGGAGAGATATTTTGCAAGATTTTTTGCCCATAGCTTAGGTACATGTATACGTTTCGCATTTTAAAAAAATCTCCACATCAAACTGCGAAGACCCAAACCTCCCAAGTTAAAAATAAAGGAAACAAAAATAAAAAGTTGAGCCACGTATCCCTACACTCAGTCGACCCGCAAAGGTCCTTTTCTACGGCAGATTTATTTTGCGCGCGGGAAAATAATAGGCGATCGGGGCCCTCGACAAGGCTCCTCGAGTACCTCATTCGAGAAATCGGACACCTCGCACAAAAGTGCGTTTATCGAGAACCGTTCAAATTCAACCACATAAACCATACATCAGTATTTAGCTAAGACATTGACCTTTCCATTAGTGTAATTTATTTTGGAATAATGCAAACGAGTGAAGAGAAATC
>NMRB01000972.1:39055-88424 GCA_002633025.1 Notospermus geniculatus | reverse complement strand
ACTGGAGGCCATACCACGGCTTGCAATTGTGGGAAGATCTCATATGACGTCTGGTTTTTTTGTTACCCACAAAAATATGCAGAACATGACAACCATCACAATGGGCGAATTTTTTTGACATTATCTTCTAAGTTGTTACACCATGGTGCCGTATGCACCAAGCGAAGATTATCTTGAACTCAGGTTGAGCCACAACTTTTCAGTTGTTCAGGTTTGCCAGGGCATGTGACAATGGAAAAGTTGTGGCTCAACCTGAGTTAAAGATAATCTTCGCTTGGTACATACGGTCCCATAGGATGTGCACTCACTCCTGTAGCATTGTTTGCAGGCACTCGTTGAATGGTCACTTGTAGGTTAGTCAATAGACGGCGCTGTGATCTCGAGGCAAATAACATCGAATCATCCAATCAGCGATCAGCTTACGATCAACGTTGGAGAAGTGTCGTCGTTTTATATCGTTGGATCGCAGTGACGATCCATTTGAACACCATAACCGACCATACTTAAGGCGCGGCTCCACATGACAGTTTTCTGTCGAAAGTTTGCTGTCAGATAGGAACTTTCCAATGACTATCCCGTGGAAGTTGTTCAGCTAGTGACTGAATGACAGCAATAGATACCTGTCCGAAAGACTGTGGGATAGTCAATTTCTGTCGTGTGGAAGTGATCCCAATAGATTTTGTAAGCTAGTAAAAAAGTGTCAGACAGCCCTTTTATTGAATAGCACGGTCTGCTCTATTTTGGGATAGAACTGTAGTACAGATCAGTGCGAATTGTACACGAGAAAGGGCAGACGAATGTCGCGCTGGAGTTGCGGAGGGGTTTGTTCAAAACCTGGCGTTGGCATTGGCATTGGCACTGGCAATGAAAAGAAGTGGAAAATGATTCTGAACTTTATGCGTGACAATAAATAAAAATGACTGATTTTAGAAGAATTATCCCTCTTAGCAATACAGAGACAGGTTGAAGAAAGAGGATGCATGGAAAAGTCAGGCGAACGATTTTAAAAGAGAAAAAGAGCAGGCGGGCGTGGTTTACTGCTCCCTTTTAAGCAACCATTCATGTACCCAAAGCTTGTGCCTCCTCCTCTTCCTTTGCCTTCGCCCTCGCAATGTCAGGTAAACTTCAACCGCCGCGGCGACTTGTTTCCTTCTTGTTGGCAACATGCTGAACGAAGACAGCTATCCCGTGGATGGTAATAGACGGCTGTCAGACAGAAACTATTGACAATCCCACCGTACGTGGATGGGCCTTACGACAGTTGCTTTCGATAGAAACTATCTGGCTCGGTTCCAGAGCTCGCAGACAGTGACTATCGGCGACTTTCTCCGTCTAGTGGAAGGGCTACGGATAGTTTTCTATCGACAGTTTTTCAATTACTGTCTACAGTTTACTGTCATGTGGAGCCGCACCTTTATTCACTACTTCTAGTACCATGCTTACGAATACAAGATGCAAACAGCCATCTTGTTTACTACGGAAACCCGACCTTTGCGACAGTCACCATCTGTTGTCTCCCCTTTGTGACGTCCCACTGGCACTGTCACCCTATAATGACACCCTAACGGCATCGACTTCTCTTTAATGGGGTAGTTTGTCCAGATAAACTGATAGTCACTGGCAGATTGGCCATGGGGTGAAAATAGCCAGGGAAACTGTTCGTAGTCGGCAATAGACGGTACAGGATTCACAATATGTGAGATATAAATTTACATTCAGATATTCTTTGGAATTGATGTCGAAACGAACGTCCGAAAGCAGATGGTCAAAAAGCAGTAGGCATACAGTGCCTGTCTGATGAAATAGAGGGACTTGAAACTGTTTAGAAAAACTATAAACCACATTTTTTTCCTTTAAAGCCACACTGTATATTGAATTCAGAAAGTGCTTACGTTCTCCGACGTTAGTGTAGTGCAAAATGTACTATGCTCTATCTGAATACTGTACATTAGTGTTCTGCTTGCAGTTTTTTCAATACGTGCTGAAAACTAGGTCTTGATTCTTTGAAATACGTATGAGACAAGCATTTCGGGGACCTGTACGAGGCTATGAGACCTCTACCTGCACTCTCCTAACACTCTGAAAATAGCGCAAAATTCAATAAAGAGGGGCTGGGTGACCGAGACTAAGCTCGCCGATTATAACCCATCTGTTTATACTTTGCGGCTAGCCGCAGGTCCCGGTTTCGAGTCCCAGCGGGTTTTTTTTCGCCGTTTCCCATGTCTTTATTTTTGCCTTTTCATTTCACCCCAAATACTCTATATCCAATGAACACAATTTCTTGGGGTGATCGACATTTCGCTCTACCGCCCTCCTCCACTCTGGGCACCATTTTTATATAGGCCTAGGCCTAATTGCGTTAATATGCTGCTCTCTCTCTGGCTCCCGTGGATAGGACTGTTCATCAGTGGTTGTTGTATATCCGCCATCATGTGTGTTTGTTCATATGCCAACACACGGCTGCTGAAGCCTGGGGAATAAGGCTGAGTTCAACCCCTGAAGTCACCTTGTGAACCCTGTCGCCGCCAGGCTTGTTTCTACTTCCATCCAATACAAAATTACCAAAACGTTCTCCCTGGTGAGCAGTATCTTTTGTGGAAATCACCATCTCTAAACTCCTCCATCGGATTGCTCCTATCTCGAATCAGCCGTTGAAAACTGTCGACTTGTTCAAGATCGTCAATGCAGTCCATCTTCTCACTTCAGTCACTTCTTCAAAAAATGTTTTAATCCAAGTTTAAACCTACCCCTTGGCAGGTTTAGAATAATCTGTAGTTTAAACACCGGATAAAAGTTAATCCTTGTTGGTGCAGGCAGATTATTTTTTAAAACCATACTTAAACCTAGTTTTTTTGTATAAACATATTTTATTCATCAAACAATGTATGAAAGCGATTGAGCCACAGGCGACTCGCCTATCGTCGGCTCTAGTTTAAGCCTAATCTAAGGTTTATCCACGTTGGTGCATACGGGCCCATTAGTACTTAGAATTAACACCATTGCTTTGAAAAATCCTGTTGGATTTGATGACTTTATCCACAAAAGGGGAATCATCCAGAACTTTATCTGTAATAACAACGACACCAGGAGCACCTCTGAACGTTGAAGCATTTTTATTATTTATTCATTCATTATTCTCATTCAGAAAGAAGGACTAGAGGAACTCTGAAGAAAACCCCATTAACCACAAGTAATATGGATATGGCATTACCTGAAACGCTCCCGAATGCTTTACCATTATTCTAGTTGTTTAAATATACTTTTATGAAACGACTTCTTTCTTAAGGGACTACAACCATTGCCGTCGCATTAGTGCTGATGGACCTCCATTAGGCTTTATGAAATAGGTCCCCAAGCGATATACCTCTATTAGTTATTGTTAGTTATTGTCACTAAACAGTTTTCTGTCAAGCATTCTTTACAACATTCAACATACATTATAAAAAATAGTGCCTATGACACCGTGCGGCCGGCTTGGCTTGAACAGAATTTTGCACCTGAAGATTTTCAGAAGAAAAGCAGGCTTCCACAACTTTACCAACACAGTACACTAAATCAGGCTCAACTATCCTTCCTGTGACGACAGTCGAAAGTGGGAGTGAGTTGACTAGACAGCTTTCACGGATACATGTAGTTCCACACCTAATTGATTGCTTGTGTCGTAGTGAATTAGACGGGATTAGGCCTTCCAATTCTGCTGGGTTTTGAGTAATAGGATGAAATCGGCGATGGGGCATCCTCCGAGTTGAGCAGTCCCCCGTTCGCGGAGGGGATTGTCAATGCATTAGGCGATTCACTAGGGAGGTTTAGAGAGCAAACAACAAACGTAAACTTTACGACAACAGTGAGCTTTCGCAAGCGCCCGGTTAGGCCATACGACAACGTTTATCTATTGTTTGGGTATACCCACACAATAGATAAACGTCGTCGTAGGGCCTAACCGGGCGCTTGCGAAAGCTCACTATTGTTATTTTTCATACTAAACATTAACCAGATTTTATATTGCATTTTAAAAACGTTGTCGTTAACGTTCACGTTTATCGTTTGATTTCTAAACCTCCCTACTGTCGACAGAGAACCGGAACACGGAATCTGCTGCGCTGTTCTCTCTACTTTTGACTAGTGTTGGAGGACTGCATCTGTCATTGCATAGGTGATGATAACACAAGAATATTTTTAATCGTCAAGATATTTCATTACTTCATTTCCCGGTCTTTGATTCTGTTCCACACTATCGGTTCTGGTGATGGGACAGGCGTTTGCTGTTTCATTAATCCGACTAAAAAATGCGATCAATTTCTTTGGCTATGATTGATCTCGACGTTTAATGAATCAAATTTTTTAACGTCGCTCAGCCCTTCTCTCTATTTAATATTCCACCAGTCCATGGTATCTCAAAAGCCTTTGATAAGGCGAATCATCGAGATAATTATGGATAAACGGCTGGAAATTGATAGATAAATTGTCAAAACTTAATTAAATTGGATACTGATATGAAATTTGATCTGAGCGACGAAATAGTGGATCATCTCGTTAGTTGTGCTTGCAACACTGTAAATCCAGGTGACGCGTTTAGCGTTTAGTTTTGTGTTTAACAAAACACAACTTAACACATTACGTGAATATAACTGAACATATCATCAGGAGAGGCGTTCTATCCGCCTAGAAACATACGTCTTGTTGCCTAAAATGCCGAAATATTTCATTTGTTGTACTGTAAATCTAAAGTCTAAACACGAAATTAAACGGGAATATGCAACACTTTTTAAACATCTAAACGCGATTAGTTTTCCATTAGAAATGAACAGATGACCTAAACACTGCATTTAGAAAACAGTAAATCTAAATGTCTTGTAAATGTCTTGTTTAACTTATAAACATCTCGTTCAGTTTCCCCTAAACACGAAACATGAAGGAATCCTGAACATCGTGTTTAGGGCTGGTTCACGGCTCGGGTGGAATTGGTCAAATTTGTCGTTTCGCTATATCTCCCGCCGGCGAATTTTTTTCCCCCAGGATATAAAAGATATAAATCAGATGCATAAAGGTGGAATAAACTTATTCCAGGTCTAACTTCACGCTTTAACGTTCAGGAGGAAATAATACAGTAGACAGGTTTTCCGAGTTACCCAAAGAAAAATTCCAGGCCAGGGCGTGTAGCCCCAGTGGCGTAGTGGTTAGAGCGTTGGTCCAGATTATGCATGTTGCAGGTGGGCCCTGGATCGAATCTGCCTGCCGGTATTATTCACTCTTTACTGCGTGCCTTTTTATACTTTTTTCCTTCATCTTCCAACGCTTTTTTTGTCACTTTTTCAGTCTAAATCAGTCGGTTTAATAATTTTTTGCCGTCATGGAAACACATTAATCTATTTCGTTGGAATATGGAGAACTAAACGCGTTTAGATGTTTAAAATCTGTTGCATATTCCCGTTTAGTTTCGTGTTCAGACTTTAAACACTTTAGATTTACAGTGAATGCAGGTACCACAATATAAGTATGTAGTTCGGTAACATTTTTTTTTGATATCTAAAACTCGACATGACTGATCAATTTCAAAAATCCCACAGATATCAATCGCTCCGTACATGTACTTTGTTGTCCCAGCACTGCCTATATACATGTACTATAACGTCATTAAAAACGACAATACAAACTGCAGCTTTATAAAAATGTTATGCTGCGTTCAGCAAGAAAATTTGATAAAAAAATTTGACCGTGTAGGCCTATGGCGGACATACATGTAACAGAAGTAGACATATCGGCTTATGACGTACGTGAAAATGGGTTTTGAACTTAGGTAAATTTCAGCGAAATGATCAATTGTCGTTCAAAGAAACTAATCCATTACTCATGAACTGGTAGTGAACGACTCCGAAATTTATTCTGGGTTACGTGTATGTCTGAAATTACGATCTTGAGATATGTCATATTATGACTTGTAAGAGAAAAGCAATATGCTACATCAAACATGTCAATCGATTTTCCATTTGGTAACTGTCTATGATGCCCAACTCCTATTGAAGAAGTGTCAATGTCCCTTTCAGATTCAGATGGTATCAGTACCCTTTACAGAAAAAGAAGGGCTCCGCTCTAATTCAGTGCACAAAATACGTACGTACATTCATGCAGATACAATGGAACATACTCGTACATATCTTCCATTCCAGTAATAGGAATTTTTTAATGTACTGGTGGATTACAGGGCTTCGTAATTAAGTTGATGGACACGGGAATGAAGCAAGCACTGTCATTCCAATGGCTTCCCAACATAAAAACGGCCGTTTTCTGCTATTAATAGAACATAAAGATGCACATCGAACTAATTGAATAACTCGTTACGAGCTTCTCGTGGCTACACGCACTACTAACCACGAATTTGTACACTTTCGACACTTTCATGTCGTACATCGGATCAATTACTACGTGATTTTATGCGGTACTTCTTCTTTGAGCCAATGGAATTCACTTCAGTAAACGTACTGACATATTTTCCTTCTGGAATGCTACATTGATCATACACATTAGAGACCTTTCGCACCCTCACGTTTAGGTGATCGACTACATTTAGTCATACGTAACCGTAACCGGTGAAACGGTTTGGTTTTAGCGCTTTCGCAGAGAGACACGGCTATTGCCTAAGCCTAAGAACTATCCGTGAAGACCTATAGGAGTTTACGGATATTTCTTAGGCAAGGTGATGTAATGTTTTGACTGCGCTCGAGTCATACGAGTTCACCGAGGGCCTTACTGCGCTTGTATTGTGTGAGACGTGTTTGCGAGTGATCAATAACCGGGGTACCTTACAAACCGCACTCGCCTCACGCGTACCGTGCTTGTTACCCGTGAACTGCGGCCGGCTAGTGTATAGGCCTTCATTTAGTGTATGTGCACACGTAACAACTGCTCACAAAATGATGACGTAAAAGTAAATGTTCAGCAAACCGTTCAATTGCGAAAGGCCTATACTGATCGCACGGCAGTCAATGGAAACTGCCCTTTTTACATGGATTTGATTCACAACTCAAAAGGTTAACAAGATGACATTGTAAATGTCGAATGGTTCCCGATAGTACAGGTGCTTCTACCGGTACATGTATGGTACATTGATAGAGATCAAGGCACGTTGATAGAGGTCAGATAAAAAGGTACGGTAAAAAAGGTACCGGTAAAAAGGTACTAGGTAATAGAGGTACTAGGTAAAAAGGTACTCGGCAAAAAGGTACTAGGTAATAAAGGTACTAGGTAACAAAGGTACATCATGCCTCTGCCTGTACCTCTACCACAGGCAGAGATATTTCAAATTATCAAGTTTGACCTTGACCTTGACCTGTGATCATCAAGGTCGTTGCATAATCGAAATGGGCATCTTCAATAACCTAAGTATGGGTGATATCATGCCTCTACCTCTACCACAGGCACAGATATTTCAAATTACCACGTTTGACCTTGACCTTGACCTCTGATCATCAAGGTCGTTGCATAATCGAAATGGGCATCATCAATAACCTAAGTATGGGTGATATCATGCCTCTATCTCTACCACAGGCAGAGATATTTCAAATTATCAAGTTTGATATATCAAAATCTCATGATATTTCAATCACCCGGACACGTGAGGCTGAGAATTTTAACACAGTCCAGTCCTTGGATAAGCAGGCATGAACTGAGACTTGTTTCATGTTGCTCAGTTGACAATATGGCAAGTTATCTCAAAATATCAAATTTGTGATATCGATATCACCATGACCCCTACATCTCAGATCAAAAGTAATCAGTCCATTCGATTCCTAGGGTATGAAAACCTAAGGGTAGGACTTGTTTCTGTTGCTCTAGGTGTTAAAGGAGCTGAGTTATGGCATCAGATAAAAGCGTGACGGACAAAATATCATGTCTGATATGTTGATTACATCATGATGGAGGCATCTGATGTTGAAAATGATGAGCTCATTGGATTGCCCAGGTTGACAAACCTAGGGGTAGGATGTGTTACCAGGACTGTAGCTGTTGAAGGAGATAAGATGTGAAGGCGTGACAGACGGACACACACACACACAGACACACACACAGACACACAGATACACACACAGACACCATGACCAAAAACAATATGGTTCCCGATCTTGATGATCGGGAACCATAATAAAATATGACCGAAACAAAAACATACAATATGTTACACATGGTATGGATAAGAAATCCTTCTAAATCTAATAACAAAGAATAGCGATCACCGTTGGAATGAGGGTTTTGATAAAAATAGGGAGTTTTCGCAAATCTGACGAAAAACGAAGTACGAAATACGAAATTGGACGTCATATCCATGACGTAATGTTTTTCAGGAAATGGCTGGTGCCATAAATATCGCCTGCTGCAAGAGCGTCTTTTAGCGTATGACGTTAGAACGACAGAGGTACGGTGTATATTAAACTTTGAGATTTATCTTTCGTTTCCACTTCGTTGATACGAATTGGAAATTTAAAAATTCAAGATGCGCCATAACTCTTTCGATCCTACATGACATGCTAAAAGACGCACTTGCAGGAGGGACATTTGTGGTACGAACCATTTCCTGAAAAACATTACGTCATGGATATGACGTCCAAGTTCGTATTTCGTACTTCGTTTTTCGTCAGATTTGCGAAAACTCCCTATTATGTTGCTTTTGCAAACCGTTTTTCTCTGACGTGTAGTGAAGTCGCTACGGATAATGTTTTCTATAACCGTTTGTGTACACGTCACTAGACCGCAACATTTGATGACCTAAATGTAGTCGGTTGCCTAAACGCGCGGGTGCGAAAGGTCTCTATTATCCGATCCGAATTACTATTAAGTAAACGTATTCCTAATACATGTATGTCTCAATGTGTTGATTCGCTTCCAAAACAATACATCACACACCATCCAAGTCGAATACACCAATTTCACATCTCGCACGATCGCAGCGCCCCTGTAGAATTTCGCTTGGCCACTTCCTTTTTCAACCTCACTCCCAGGAGTACGGGAAAAAAATTCCTGGACTGAGGTTGAATTGCGCGCATTGGTTCCCAATGCCGCCACCAGGGGATGGATCCCTGGCGGCGGTATCGGGAACCAACACGTGTTTTTCAACCTCGATCTAGGAAATATTTGCCTTACTCCTGGTTGTGAGGTTGAAAAAGGAAGTGGCCAAGCGAAATTCTACCAGGGGCGCTGCGATCGTGTGAGATGTGAAATCGGTGTATTTGGATAGTAGCTGGGATCGAGCTGGCACTATATTCTTCTATAGAAACTCTTAACAAGCTCGTTAGTCATGCTCTTTTTTTAGAATGAAACATAATAGGCTATATATTATGTTTCATTCTAAAAAAGAGCATAACTAACGAGCTTGTTAGTTGTGCTCTTTTTTAGAGTGAAACGTAATATCCATTTTGATATTATGTTTCGTTCTAAAAAAGAGCATAACTGACGAGCTCGTTGCATATTATGTTTCATTCTAAAAAACAGCATAACTAAGGAGCTTGTTACTTCAGTATCTTTATTACTTTACCTTTGTTACTTCAGTAAATTTATTTTCTTAGGGACGTTTTTTTAACAGCTCGTACAATGTATTATCTTATTGGTGCTAACTTGAAGCGTAGTGATTTGATAGTTTTGACCTACATTATGGAGCGGAAGAATAATGTTCACTGACTTTCAATTGTTAGCTTTCTCAATACATGATTCTGTCCCATGTGTAATCTCATTTATCGTTTATTATTTTTTGTTTGTTTCTGTTTCAGACTGGCGTTAAATCATCGTTATCGATCATCTAATTCCATCTACTGCTGTCTGTTGCGTTCAATTTATTTCAACGCATCTTCATTTTTTGCTCTTGTCTCTTGCATATCGCCATTCGGCAATCAACAAATGGCTGTAGGCCTATATGCGTACAGAGTCAACAACGATAGGTCATTTTGTGTGTAATAGCAGCCTCGCTCGCTGGCCATGAGGACCTCGAACAAAACCACCGAGGCAATATCAAATCACCGTCAAACCAGCAAATCTGCAACTGTAGTCGATGGCCAGCTTAGTCATTCACAGATATCAGTGCAACAACTCAATGTCGGCCTTCATAAGATATAATCTGCGCCCACATGGTTTTCAGGGTGAGTGCTGTAGCGTCTCAACTTATTGGCCTTGATAAAAGGTCATTTGCACCAGGTAATTGTTCGGATAGACTCATATCGGACAGAAACGACACACCGATGATGATCGTATTGAATGAATTTGTCGGTGGATCAGTTAACATACCTGTAAAGCATAATCTTTCAAAATACACACAAATTATGTGGTCCTCCGAAATTTAATGCCATACCAAATCTCTATCGCATCACATCACATCATTATGTACTGTACATCATGAAACATGTTTATATTCATTAGTCCACATTTAAAAAAAAGATATACATGTACTGTATACTTTCGTTTCAAGAGAAATAAAATCTCAATGATTTCTTCAAGAGTCAGCAGTTACCACTCAAGTTTCTTTTAATAGAACGATATTACGGCTGCACTACCGACATTTAAACTACCGTAACTCAGATTATAATAAGTACCGGTACTAGAGTAACAGAACTTGACTAAGATATTTTGTCCAGCATTAAACACGTAATGGGTATAAGCCACTTTAACAAGGTGAAGGTAATCTTCGATGATTGTGAACTTGTAACAAGGTCTTTCAAATAAATACACCTAAGTGAAATCCTAATACCCTAACAAGCCGCTACTGGGCAATTAATGGCTAAGCTGGAAGTTTTAAAATTAACCATATAGCCTCCTTTACCTGTCTCCAGTGAAGTCGTAAAGACACACTGATGAGCCACAACTTGGTCAATTCAGACCTGATTGATCTCTTACAATTGACTGCATTATCTGAATGGACATACCATCCGCGGCTGGGCTTCCTTCCCTAAGGACATGGTGAGGTCGTTAGGAGTGGCTAACGACCCTTAGCTGACTGTCGTGAACTGTATGGAAGTTGAGCTTCCTCAGAACAGGCTTAATTTTCAGTCGTGACTTGTATCATGCAAGACTTCTTGTCCCCAAGTCAAGGTAATCTGAGACCTTGGGTCATATAAATAAAGACTAGTAAATGCTTTTACTTGAAGTTTGCAATACAAATGCCCTACGCAATGCTGTACAGATTTGAAGTAAAAGCATTCGCTAGTCTTTATTCATGTGACCCCTTATTTAAAATCATTGTGTAGCATTCTTTTTTGCTGTTACACAACCTGCAATTTTTTTAGAGTTTGTCATCAACAAAGAAAGTTGATGTGTATCTACAGAGGATAGGAGATGAACATGAATAAAAATATATACGTTAGTGTACAAAATGAATGGGGACGTTCACAGGAAAGTAAACAAAAGGAATAAGGTACGAAGAAGAAAAAAATTAGACTACAAAGGGGAGAGAAGACGACGAAGTTACTCTACTGGTTGCCTCTTTCTGTAAATTTTCTTGTCAAAATCTACAGGGTGCATGGGCCACAGAAAGTGTCCCTCGAACAATAGCATTGCTATTGTTCAAGGGACACTTTTTGTGGCCCACACTGTAGAAAGAATGCAAGTGAGTGTTTTTAGCGGTATTATTTCCAATTTTGTTAAGTTTCCATTGCAAATAAATCTTAAAGATAATGTATCACGGGTATTTTCGCGGGCCACGAAATTCATTGTTTATTTACATTTTGTTTGTTTATGTCCAGGCTTTCTTTGTCTTACGAGTAATTTGTTGGTGACATGCCTCTCTAGAAATTTTGTTGATTCCAAAAGTATTCATTTTGTTGGGTCGGCATGACCCAAAAGTCCAAAAAAAACATAATGTAAACATCCATGTTTACAAACATTGAAGGTAAACAATGAAGTCGTGATATATTATCTTTAAAGATAATATATCACGGATATTTTCGTGGGCCACGAAATTCATTGTTTATTTACATATTGTTTGTTTATGTCCAGGGTTTCTTTGTCTTATGAGCAAATTGTTGGTGGCATGCCTCTCTAGAAATTCTGTTGATTCCAAAAGTATTCATTTTGGTGGGTTGGCATGTCCCAAAAACCCAAAATAACATAATGTAAACATTCATGTTTACAAACATTGAATGTAAACAATGAAGTCGTGATATATTATCTTTAAGGTCATGTGCTTGTGTCACTTTCATTTCATTGTACAGAGAAAAATATGTATATTGTTCTTTGTTTCTACTCTCAGGGCTTCTATTATTAGCTGTGCACTTTCTCGGGAAACTACATTGTAAAAATTTTCTGGTATTACCTCTGTGGTCGCTACTTCTAAGCTGAGGTTTATTCAAATCGTCATCTTTTAAAACATAAACCTGTGAGAAGGATATCATAAAAAAATAGCGGGAAATTCTCTGACGTTTACATTTTTATCTTCGATTATACAGAAACTTTCTGTGGCCCACCCTGTAGAAAGAATGCACTACTTCTAAGATGAGCTTTACCATTCAAATTGTCTACATGTATCTTTTTTAAACATAAACCTGTGAGAAGAATGTCATAAAGAATAGCGGGAAATTCTCTGATGTTTACATATTTATCTTCTGTAATATACATGTACATGCAATAGGTATGATTTATTTTGGCTGATTTAAGTACGTTTCCCTTATTGGGGGTACGTATTGGAGGTGATTTGTCTGTCTAATTCGTATACATGTACATGTACTACATTTCGGCCTTGACTCCACCACTTGCAACCAGTAGTTATTCTTTTTCTTGCATCAGGTATAAAAATGATATCTGATACATGTAGAGCAGTTAGACCATTTCTGCAGCCCTTGCGGGTTTGCAAGGCGACTGGTTTCATGTTCCATCCTTTTGTAACTGCTTCTCTAAGGTAAAGAAACGGGCAAGACAGAAGAATCCAGTCGACCTAAGGTTTCGTACGTGGAGGCTTTGTGACTAATTTCAATGCTCATCAAGGTTGCTTGAAAAAAGATATTGGGCCGTATTCTAGAACGTTCCTTAACATTAAGGTCGGCCTTAAGTCTATTGTAAAACCATAGATATTGTAAAAACAATAGATTTAAGGTGGACCTGTTAAGGAATGTTCTAAAATACGGCCCATTATTTACGGTGAAAAGAAGGGAATTATATTCGCACCGTTTTTCCAACAAGCTTGAATAGCATCCAACACGTATGATGGTGTTCAAACTTTTAGCTGCATTGTGTAGACAGAAATCCACAACAAGCTAGGACATCGTCATACAAACGTATGATGATGTTTTGAACAAATGTATGATGTGTAGACGGGCCTTTACATGTAGCTATCTCTCTAAATTGGCTTTTTTCATATTAATCACTTTAAGTCAAACCCAATTTGGTCTTTCACTATTGTCCTCCATAATACATTTCAACTGCTCCGCCACCTCTTAAAACCTATCTCACCAATACTTTCCCCATTATTCCTCATACCTTTCTTAATAATTCCCATCTGATCAAATGCAGGAACAATCTCGCCGATTCCAGACGCGCCCTCTCCATATATGTTTTTAAATAACTAGTCCAATCCATTATTTCTTTCCTCTCCAACCATAATCAAATTGAAACGTGAGCTCCATATTCCCTATTATCATGGTCTAACTATTCTGCAGCAGCCCGGTCATAATCTACAAGACAATTGTCAATCACTCAAACCCGTTGAGATGTGACAAAAGAACAGCAACATGTTTTATTGTAAGAAAAAGAAAATGACAACGCCTCTGGCGACGTTCACTTCCTATGTAGTCTTCCTCTGACAAGTTGTCGATGGTGGGGTTCTTTAATTTCTCTCGAGAAGAAAAGGTCAATGCTCCGCCTCATATTGTATATGGATTCTGACAACAACAACGTCTCTCATAATAAAAAAATCTATTGATGATGTTACAGTGCCTTTCTTTGAAAACAATTCCTCCCGAAAGAATATTTGATTTTTTTTAATTAACGAAATAACTTGATATACATGTATGTTTAATAACGGGCACGTATTGATTGAGTATTGTCAAAAACTGAAAAGAATAGATAAAAAATCGACACAATACAATGACAAGTACGTCGTCACAGTAATATTTGAAACAGACTGAAATGATGCACGATGAAGTTTATTAATTTCTGAGTGACGACCATTGTCCTCAACTTTATTTTGAGCGAGCAGTGGAAGATTCAAATTTGGAATTGATGGAGAAAACGATTTTCCTACTGGTACCTAAGTTCAACAATTAGACTAGTACCTGGTCCTACCGATGGTGTCGCTTTTGAATTTGCTGAATGGTAGGACCAGTCGTGGTGGCCGCCATACTTGCCTGAATCCCGGCAAGTAATTAATTATTCATGCACTGAACCTGTTAACCAATGGGAAGGCGTACATCGTTGAGCACGTGTGTTTGCAGTTTATTGTAAACATCATCCGTGTCCTCGCTTCAACCGTTATTTGGAAGAATTGACGTTCAACCAGGAGATTTTATCTTGTATAATCTGAATGGATATTATAATCGAAACACACGTGGATGAACGGATGATGCAGGTAAGTTTTTAAGGCCCGAACAATCCCAAATTTACAAATTTAACCGACGGTATTCCTCTGTACATTTTTGTACAGAGTGATGCATGGGGAAAACTGACTCGATCAAACATTCGCTTTCACCCCCCAAACTAAGTTTTTATCTGTTATTATAGAAGTTATTAATCTGAGAGGGCTAACATATGTCGATTCAGTTGTTGACATGCACAGAAAACCCTTATTTCGGTGTGTTTTGTGGGGAATCAATGACGTCATTTGTTCGGTCCTCGCGCAAAAGTGTAGTTCTGCTTTCTGCCACATGCGCCACCTTTGACCAATCACATTTGAGAACGGCACAGCCACTACCCGTCCTAACATTTGTTAATTTCATTACGTAAAAAAGTTAGGACGGGGTTCCAGTCTATTCAACAATAAGAATATCGTACATTCCATCATCTTTTACAAATGCTGAGCAAATGCAAAATCGGGGCGTACCATCCTGGAGTTTTTAAGGCCCTCTGCTTGATAGAGGCAGTGCTTGTGTCTTATATTAGTTGCATTGCCGATGGGGCTTATGTGGGAGGCAGGCAAGTTCTATTTGTGAAATACTGTCATATTTTATAAACAAAAACAATAGGAGAATTGAAAATATTTTCAAACACTCTGCTGTTGTTCCATTGGCGCTTGAGTTCTTCTCGCCGAAGGCATGCTGAAGAAATACGCGTAAACAGACGTGGTGAACAAGAAATTGCCTGCGTCCCTCTATGATGTTACTAAATCTGTACAACCAGTCAGCGACATCAGTGTTCACGAACAAAAGATATGCATTTATCTCCAAGTTCCCTATTGACTGAATATAATTCACAAGACACACTTAATGAATGTTGGGTGTTTGTGACAATCCCACAATATTCTTGTTGTTGAAATATGTTTTGCTACAAAGTGAAGGCGTACGAAGAACTGAATACATGAAACCTCCGCTCTGAAGTGCATTTCTGTCCCCTGGCAGTGAGTTCTGTCTCCTTTTTTCGTTATTTCTTATTATCGAAGACGCTCGTTAACACCGTCAGAACTTATGTGGCAAGCTGCTTGTCCAGGTATTAACAAACAGTTTTTTCTTGGGAACTAAGTTTTTTTCATAATAATGTATTCTTTTTCGAAATAATTTAGTTTTTGTCCATAAGAACTTAGTTTTTTCCATAAAACTTAATTATTTTCCTAAAAAAACACCTTCTTTTCATCCATAAAAACTTAGTTTTATTCATAACAACTTGCTCTTTTTGAAAATAATTTCATGTCTATATCGATAATAGCCTAGTTTTGTTTAAAAAAATACCAAGTTCTCAAGCAATAGTTGAGAACAACTTTAAGAGAAAAAACTTTTTTTCAATAGGGAACTGGGTCCATATTCATAAACATACTTAAGTCAAAGTGCGATACTTGTCTTTTGTGTTGAACAAAGGATAAGTGGTGCACTTAGCCTTTACTACAATACATGTATGTATACTTAGCCTTAGCCTAAGTAGTTTTATGAATATGGGCCCGGTTACTGAAAAAACCAGGTTCTTTGATAAAGAATAGGTTGAAAGACCTTATGTTTTGAGGGAAAAAAGTTTCCAACCACTGAGAACAGGTTAGTACAAAGACTTGATTTGTCCCTCGAACCTGTTTAAAAACCACGTCTTTTGCAACCAAGTTACATGTACATGTACATGTACATTATATTTTTTCATTGGAAAAAATTCTAGTTTTTATTGAAGAACCTGGTCTTTTTCAGTAACCTGTTCTCTATTTGAAAAAAACAAGGTTTTTATCCTAACTTCTTCTTATTGCCTGAGAACGTTTTTTTAAAATTAGGTTTTTATTGATAGAATCAAATTTATTTTCAAAAAGAGCGAGTTGTTAGGAGGAATAAAACTAAATTTCAATGAATGAAAACCAGGGTTTGTATGAAAATAACTTTGTCTTTTTAAAAATATTACTTTTTATAATGGAAAAACTAGGTTATTTCGAAAAACATGTTATTAGGAAAAAACTTAGTTTCCATCGATAAAAAACTACATTGTACAATGTAAGTTTCCTTTTTTTAATAACTGGACAAACCGCTTTCCATTACAGACGAATGATTTCAATACGAAGGCGCCCAGAAGTAAACAACGCGAAGCATATAATAATCTGATCTGGATGCAAGACAATTATATATTAGCTGTTCAGAGACAAATAGGATTATTTTGTCTGAATAGTACGTTTGTCTCCGTTTCAAGTCAGAGAATCAATCTGCAATATTTATTCAAAACATAAAAGGGGTTAAGCTTGTTTATTCTGTCATCTTCCTCCAAATAATGGAGGCATATTAGGGTAATCGCTGCCGACCGGGTGATATTCACTTGGCGTAGGCGACAACATTACTTCGAGTTCGAGTAAGTCGTGATACCGTTCTTGGATCACGACGTGGGCTTAATTCAGCGTGCCTCAGATTACAACCCAGACTTACCTCTGGCCTCCGTCTGCATACTTTGTAGTAAACAGCTAATTAACGAGACTACGGATGCTTCTGACACAAAGGTAACTTCCTCTAGCTGCAAACGCATATGGAATTTTTGAAACCTTTACATGGATTCATAGGGAAACGGGTGTAAGAAAAAGACTGTCGGTTTACGATTGGGTCTTTAAATAGCTAGGTGCCACTGTAAAACTAATAAGCTAGAGAAACCCATGGGAATGGGTTGGGTTCATTCCTTGTCCCCTGACTGGACCCGTTTGCCATGGGTTTCTTTAAATGGGTACAAAGAGAATGGGTTCTTGGTACCCAGAATATTTGTTCCTCGGGTATGAAATGAATAGGTCCTTATATGTTGCAGTAACCCATAATGACCAGTTTCATAGGTCACTTTGGCCCACCAACGATTGCTACCCATGGGGTGTTGGCACCCATATTCGTCCGGTTACCCACTCACAGATGATTGTTCCAATAACTACTCGATTAGTAATGACGATGATGGACACAACCGTTGCTCTCAGGGCCGACCATTACAAAATAAACAACTCCTTCATTGTCCTTGCCGGCTTTCATTGCTGCATACGGAGGATTGCGCTTCACTTATTCATTACAACTCCTAACAAGCGAAGCATGGCTTGTTAGCCACTCGTGGATGTTGTCTACGAAGGAAGTAGCAACTGTTCATACGCACCATGAACAGATGAGGGAATTAATTTGGATTTAGAGTACCAATCGTCTGTCGCTGATGTTCATCTTTGCCGTACAGCATAGCATTGATGGATTCATTATTGACGGTGTATGCATTTCGGATAAGGAAAGGGACAGTTGTTGACGCTATTACAGCGAGGGGAACCCAATATCATTTATGGCGCCGCGTAACCATAATGTTCCAATCACACTGAGCTACATGTAGTTCTCAGTACGTTCTTGAAAATTTTGCCGAACGGGTTCAAACTGTGTGCGAACGTAGTGGACGTAGTGACAACTTTTTACTGTCTTTTTACGAACTTCATGGACGGGAAGGGTGCTCCGCAACATCGAAGCATTACTTGAACGTGGCCAACACGTTCTAGCCCGTTTTACGATTTTTAGGACGGGGCAGGACGTTTTGAGAACTAGCTCAGTGTGATGGGGGTATTACATGTTAATGATAAGGACTTCATGTCCCCATCACACATAGTTCTCAGCACATTCTTGAAAATGTGGCCGAACAGGCTCAAACTGTGTGCGAACGGAGTGGACGCAGTGGCAACTTTTTAGTCTTTTTGTGAACTTCATGGACGGGCAGGGTGCTCCAGAACTTTGAGGCATTACTTGGCCAACGTTACCCGTTCTAGCCCGTTTTGCGATATTTTTAGGGCGGGGCAGGACGTTATTTGAGAGTGACAGTACCTTTAGGCCGACATATCGTAATATAGCGCAGGAGAAAATGAGGGGGCGGCGGCTGGGTGGGTGGCAGGAATGGCAGTCGTTACACGGACTCAGTCATGCCAGTTTTCACAGGGTTTATATTCTTCAAAATGTTTGCTTCCAGCTGTTGAAGGTGACTTCTACATGTAAACGCGATTCTGACTACTCAAACAATAGAGCAGTCAGATTCTGAGAGGTGAAAATCCAGACATGAAACACTACATATTTTGTTTGGTGTAATAAATCGTTTGTAGCATACGCAATGAGTGTTTAGTCCTCTTATCTCTGGCTGCACTTGACACACAAAGCAAAATGTATGACTCTCACGTCAAAATGATGAATTCTCTACAGAAGTGTTAAATATCGTTTAGACATACGAGTGTCATGTTAGTTTATCTTCGGGTCGTTAGTAACTGTTTGGTATGCCAAAAAGGCATGTTCTTTACACCAATTGTCAGTTGGGAATAATATTCCATCGGAAGACATGCATTTCTCTCGTTTTCTGAACGAGTTAGTTCGGAACTCTTTATCCCCAAAGCCAAGAAGTACAGATGACACTGAGACTTTGTACATATACATGTATACCCCTCGGTTAGATGACGTATGACACCAAGTTTTGGTCCGATTTGATTCTTGGCTTGGCCACCAGCTTGCCGAAACCGAAAACACAAAAAAGTGCAATAACTCCTGAACTAATGACTTGGTCATCTCCAAATCTTTTGTCAGAGGTACATCTAACAATCATACATGACATACATGTACATGTATCTAACGGGTTTTTGATTTGACCTACTTTTCAAGGTCACAGACGTCACATTTCATGGTTATTTGACAGGGTCCTGTGTGATTATGTATATGTATCTACATGTAGGTCCCATGTATGTGTTCAGCAAATTTCGCCTTGATTCTACCTCAAACATGGCCACCAGGCCGCCATCTTGAAAAATGGCTTTATAACAATAGGCATACCACCAAAGAATGTTCTAACGTGGTATGACCTTTCCCTGGAACATTTCGACTTGACACTTGTTAATATTCATTCTTCTGGTACATTCACCCAGGTAAGCACATGGTTCTTGGACCATTTCCTTTGCTTATTCCAATCGCTTTTAGAGCAGAAATCGCAACACAGACATGACGTTAACGCTTTTTTTAGTGACACATCACCCGATATTTGTGTACATGTATATGTACATTTGTTTTGAAACACTTTGTCTCGCCGCTAATTGAAACAAGATTGATAGTTTCGCCGCCCAGGGATGTGGCTTATAAGCCAGGGGTGAGGCGTAGGTAAATATAATTGCGCAGCTTAGTCAGTGTTGACTTACCGGTATTTTTGTAGACTCATCGAAAGAAATTACGGAACACGCAAATGATTTTGTCTGCTTTTCCATAGTAGATTTGCATTTCTATTCCAGTTTAGCTGCAGTACATGTCCGTAATTCAGTTCACCCTTAAAGGAGTTAGACGCCGAAGTTGTAAACAAGCTGGTTTGTTTACAAATATGGTCGGCAAACTAGTTTTATTCCTTCGTGCAGGTGNTCTGTTGTTCACTGACTGCCTTAGAATAGATTTCCACGCACGCAAAGTTGCGAAGGCTTAATGAATATGGCCCCAGTTTTTTACAGAAAATGTCAAATTCTAAATTATTCTGGCCAACCTTGACAAAAAAATCGTTGGTTGCAGAAAGCAGGGAGTCCAGACCCCTGGACCCACACTTGATGTACATACCTGCACAAAAGGCAGATCCATCGTAGATGTTTGACGTCTCCCTGAAGGGGCTGTCAGTGCCGCTCACATCGTGGTGATCACGACTGATAACAACTGGACCCTGAAATATATTTTATTGAATGAATATTGAGCCCAAGCCCAACTGTTGAAAGTGTATTTGGTGGAGGACATCGATTTTGCACACAGAAGTTACCAATAGGAGCTGTCAGTGAGTTGACCAATAGGCAGGGTTTCCGCCAGAGGGTAAAATGGGTAAAATTCCGTACCCTAAAATTTTTCCAGGGTACGGATCCATACCCTCAAAAATTTGATAAATTCACATATTTATCAGCAGTATTCATTGTTTTTCACCATTTAACATCATATTTCACGATGGAAAGTGATTTTATGCTTCAAAATACGCCTAAAATGGCACTAAACATCGTTTAAAACCAAAATAAACAAATAAAAATAAAACATTTTCAAAAAAAATTATTTTTTTTGGTCCGTACCCTCTTTTTTTTTCTGGCGGAAACCCTGATAGGTGTCACTACGGCCCAATTCAATGCATTTTGTGGACCCATTCATTTTTGATTGAGCACCAATCAATTGAAGTTTCTTTTGCATTGGGCCGCTACAACTTTGCTGCCATCTTTTGGCAATATGTGTGAATGACTGTTCTATTGCGTCTGCTAAACATTCATGTACCCGATACCTGGAGTCTCCCATCAGCGACGGCCTGATTGAAGGCCAGGGCAAGAGCGATCCTTCCTTCTTGATCAGAGTAGAGGATTCTGGCCTGAGAGCCAACAACCTGAAAAACAAGTTGAAAGATAACGGGATGGGACCAACCATTAGTGTGAAACCTGAGAAAATCGCAACTTACTGAAGTCAAGAAGCCAGCAAACACTAGGCATGTCACAAGCACTCTAAACGACACCGAGCAAAATCGGCTGCTGATGTCAAGTGTGCGCTGGACAGCGAAGTGCGGAATCTTCTTGCCAGCGATGCTCGCCCATAATCAAACAATGCCAAAACCAATATTGCGCAGTCTGCAGTGGCTGGTGAGAAGATACCTTATCGCCTGTGTGCGGCTGGCTTAATGATCTGCAAGTCCTCACACATCACTCTCTTTTGTCAAGTAAAAGTAAAAGTTAGTGAATGCTTTTACTTAAGATTTGCACAGCAGTGTCGAATGTAAATGTACTACAAAATTTAAAGTACAAGCATTTGCTAGCTTTTATAAATATCAGCCATTGAGCTGAGAGCTGAGTGCCAAAAACAGCATTTACCGTATTCAAACTTTTTTATGGAGACAATATTGGACAAATTTATGTACAGCAGGAGGAAACCAGAGTTGCCGGAAAACCTGCGCTGTCAAAAGTCGCTCTCTCTCTATCACACAAAGAATGGTCAGACCCGAGGGATTGAACCCGGATCCTCAGAGGTGACAGCACTGCAGTTTCCACTACGCCACTCTGACAGCCACTTCTGTCATGTTTTAGTCATGTTTTTCCCTCTTTTTTTATTCTCAGTTGACTCTTCAAAAGTCTATGCTGTCATTGTCATGCAAGAGTCCTAAATCAACAACATTGGATGCAAGTACTGAACTGCAATATTCGACAATGGTCCATATGCATAAAGAAAAGCAAGTGCTTTTTACTTGAAAATTGAAGCAATTACTTCCATCCGTATGCATAAAACCTTAAGTAAATGCTTTTGCTAGAAAGCAGTTGCTATTAGAAAAAGCAGTTACTATTTACTTGTTCCTTTCTAGCAAATACTAGAATTCATATGCATAATACTGAGCAATTGCTCCAACTGTAGAACCTTTGGTAAACAAGCAAATGCTTGTCAAGTATAAGCATTTGCTTTGAAGTAGAAGTAAAAGATTATGCATATGAAACCAAGTAATTGCTTTTACTTTTGGCTTCAAGCAACTGCTTTTACTTTTTGCTTTTGCTAGAAGTAAATGCTTCATTTTTATGCATACGGCCCAATATTGGACAAATTTATGTACAGCAGGAGGAAACCAGAGTTGCCGAAAAAAACCTGCACTGTCAAAGGTCGCTCTCTCTGTCCACACAAAGAATGGTCGGACCAGGGCAGGGACTGAACCTGGATCCTCAGATGTGATAGCACTGATGTTTCCACTATGCCACTGTGACAGCCACTTCTGACATGTTTTAGTCATGTTTTTCCCTCTTTTTTTATTCTCAGTTGTCTCTTTCAACAGTCTATACTGTCATTATCATGCAAGAGTCCGAAATCAACAAACAACATTGGATGCAAGTACACTGAACTGAAATATTGATGTATGGTTCTCTCACCAACTTATGGTTTACACAACCGACAGCTCACCAACTTGCTCTCCATTTTACCCCATACAACCGACTGCTACCGCACTTGTTTTTTTATTTATTTACAAAATTTTGTCAAAAGTTAACTTTTTTCCCAATATCTGCCGATTTCATCACCTATTCTGCGCAACTTCCACTGCACAGCATGTTTTAATCCCATCATTCTTCAAAGGTGGTGCATTGGTCCTAAGAATGTGACGCAGAGCCAAGTAATGCCCCGTCACACTGAGCTACATGTAGTTCTCAGTACGTTCTTGAAAATGTAGCCGAACAGGCTGAAACTGTGTGCGAACAGAGCGGACGTAGTGGTAACTTTTTACAGTATTTTTATGAACTTCATGGACGGGCTCGGACGGGAAGGGTGCTCCAGAACTTCAAGGCATTATTTGGCCAACGTCACACGTTCCAGCCCGTTTTATGATTTTTTTAGGATGGGGCAGGACGTTTTGAGAACTACTTCAGTGTGACAGTACCTTAAAGGTGCATTTTACTCTTCAGACAAGCGATGAGGTGACAACCTGACAAAAGGGTCAACTGCGAAGTAATTGTGGACAGCTGCATTATTATTGACCATCATCTACGTGCGGCACTCCATAATAATGTAGCAATAGACAGTTCTCAAATTGACGTAAATGACAAAGGTCTGTGCACTTCCGAGCTATCGGAGCTTAAAGATAATATATCACGACTTTATTGTTTACATTTAATGTTTGTAAACATGGATGTTTACATCATGTTATTTGGACTTTTTAGCACATGCCAACCCACCAAATTGAATCGTTCTGGTGCCAAAAGAATTTTTAGAGGGGTACGCCACCAACAAATTACCCATAAGACAATAAAATACTGGACATAAACAAACAAAATGTAAATAAACAATGATTTTCGTGGCCCGCGAAAATACCCGTGATATATTATCTTTAATAGATCCCCACTTATTTAGAACCGGACTTATTAAACACCGACATCTTGTAATGGAAGGAAAATAAGCCTGGACAAATACTGGCTTTTTCTGTAATGGAAGCACAGCTAATCTCTCACTCATGAATCCTTAATGACAGTAAATATCAGATGACCACTGTATGCAAATACATATTTTATTGCATAAAATTCATCCATCTAATTCTTTCAGCAAACACAATCGCGTGCATTTTTAATGAAATTTGGCTCGCACCAAATCTCCAAACTATTCTTACGCACTAACTGTTAGTGTTACATAATCACTGAGCTACGCCAGCAACCTCCATTCGGAGACAAAACTACGCACAATTTGTATAGCGTTCTCGCAAGATCAATATTCCTTGGGTGAATTTTCCCTGGCGTCTGCAACCACAGCGTAGGCCGCCATGCAGCGAAACGATGTGAAGCTGAGAGAGCAACGACAGTGTTACCATGGATAAGATGTATGTGACGAGCATCCAAATATTACCATAATTGAGACACTGGCAGGATAAGCGACCGACAAATGAGATGTGGACATTGTGATGGAATTTTTCATTGGATCCGAGTCGATGCAGTGCAGTAAACAAGGGAATGTTTGCTGATTCTAGGAATTTTGAGCCGAGAAGTCAATAGAAGGTAAGAGTTTAGATTACGGAAGGATTACTGCCAGTGCTCTGCATAGACGCTGATGTAATGATTCAATAGCCTGAACGGAGAGACTGTCTCCAATGTATTGCATCCGAGAAACTTAACCCTTCCAGACCCAACCATGACTATGGTAATGCCTCGAAAGTGTTTATCTTATTCATTCACAGTGGCACATTGGTTAGGGCATCGTACCCATTACCAGGATGTCATAGGTTAGGTATGCAGGGCGGATCCAGGATTTAGTGAGGAAAAGAGGGGGCGCGCTGTGCTATAGAAACATTGAAATCTGCCATGTCTGCAGTGAATTTCATGATCAATTTTATTGACAGATTTATTGGCCAAAAGGGGAGGGGAGCGCCGGGGGCACCCCCTCCGGATCTATGATACCTGGGTTCAATTCATTGTATCCAAGACGTAGGCCCAGGCCTACGTCATTCTGTGACGTTGCGCGTTTTGCCCACCAGCTTTCTTCAGCAAAGCAATGAATTTTGCCCACCACCTTTGCGTCATTACAGCGATGTCAGCAATGGCGGACACTGCCGGAGTTACGTCTGGGATATTGGCTGGTGTTCATAAAAGTTAGCAAATGCTTTTACTTAAGATTTGCACAGCGAGGTCCAATGTAAATGTACTACAAAACTTGAAGTAAAAGCATTTGCTAGCTTTTATGAATATCAGCCAATGTGAAGCACTTTTGTACTGCATGTATACAACAGCGGAAACCGCAATAAAAGCCTCACAAAGTCACATTATTATTTATAGTACCGTAATAGTATTGGAAATAAGCACAGACCAATCATCTCATCACATACCGGTAAATTAATTTAATATTGCATGAATAAGTACGTTGCAATTGTTTTTTCTCCAAAAACATATCACGGAGGTCTAGAGACATGAATACATGTACCCGGTACATGTAACACGGGCAGCATAAACAAAGGTACTGCACATAAATGCACATTTTTGTACATTCTTGCTATTTTTCTGCCAAGTTTCAAATGGCAGATACTGGTATATTTTTCCATCCTTCGATTATGCCATTTATTGGCAAGACATGGGGTCAAATGAATAACGAGTAGCAAATGCTTTTACTTGAATTTTGCAATACAAGTGCATCAGGCAGTGCTGTACAAATCTGAAGTGAAAGCATTTGCTCGTCTTTATTCATTATGACCCATTGGGTCGTACTCTAGAAGCTTCCTTAAGTCTAAAGGCCCGTTTACACATGCAACTTTTCATATGCAACTTCATGCAACTTGTTGCATAAACCTGATGAGACCAAAAAGTTTCATAAAAGTTGCATGTGTAAACGGACATGCAACTTGTTGCAACTCGATCACGCTGGATGTTGCATCGATTTTTCTATGTGTAAACCGCCCCAGGTAGTTTGCAACAAGTTGCAAGTTGCTGCAACTTGCAACTTGGTGCAACCTAGTGTAAACCGCCCTTTAGGTTTACCTTGGGGTATTGTTTGCAGGGCAGAATACAAAAGCTTAAAGTAGACCTTAGAGTTAAGGAGGCTTCTAGAATACAGGCCATTGGGTCTTATGAATAAAGACTAGCAAATGCTTTTACTTCAGATTTGTACAGCATTGCCTAGTGCATTTACTAGTTTTTAATCACTGGCATATGACCCACTGGTTGATATTTATAAAAGCTAGCAAATGCTTTTACTTGAAGTTTTGTAGTACATTTACATGTACGTACATTGGACATTGCTGTGCAAACCTTAAGTAAAAGCATTTGCTAACTTTTATGAATACCAGCCATTGACAGATCTACTTTGTCAATTGATTCAAGCTTCCGAATCAATGGTGTGTTAGACAATGGTATCGGAGTCGATGGTCCTGAAGACTGGCAATGACAATGATGGATTATATTCCACCACAGGGGGGAGAAGAAACTCATTACTAATTCATTCATTGAATAGTTACCCATGCTGGTAAGCAATTCGTAAAGGCCGGGAGACAAGACGAAATTGAAAAGGGGATAATTCCAGTGCAATGAATTGTAAACCCTACGGCGGGTCTAACGGTGATGCCAGGTCGAGCTAGCAACGGCACAGAACAGGCGGCGAGTGACTTTTCGGGAGCACATTTTGCATGAGGCACAAATATTAAATTAGAAGCTCTGAGACGCGATTTCCCGGCATCTGAGATTGAGAAAGTCGTATGCCATCCGTCCTAGACATTTCGAAATAGCGCAAGCGTACACAATGCATTATGTCGTCCCAAGCAGGAAAAAAGTTTCGTCGAATCATCGATGCAACGCTTGTATCACGATGATTACATCAGAGACACAGGCGGGTGCTACGTACAAGATGTTTGGTGTTTACCGATAAAAATATGTTATCTTTGGTCGCCAAGGGGTGGGGGGTTTCCAACTGATTATACCTCTGTCATTCACTATGGGCTAACCCAATGTGTGCGGAGTGTTACCACATCTCTGCGGTTATTATGTCCAAGACACAACTCTCTGACACAATCTCAGATCTCCTGAGAAAGCATATTTAAATATACTCTTCTGTTTTACAGAATGGCAAAAATACGGCTTCAAACCGAGAAAATACGTAGGCGACTACCTAATCTTGGCGCAGTGATGAACTTCTACCAGAGACCATCCTACGGTCGCCTCAAGATATGGATAATGTTCGTCATCATCCTTAGTCTGTTTTACTTGGCCATGGAGCAGATGTACCATAAACGAAGACTGGGCATACGGAGGAGAAATTTAGAAATTGTGTGAGTGACAGAGAATTCTTGTCACTTCTGCAGTGCTGGTTTACATCTTTATAATATCCAGGGCCCATATTCATAAAACCCTGCTAGCTTAGTTGGTTGCTAGTTGTGTACATCGGCCTGTACAAACTGGCCGCTTTAGCAGGGAACTAAGCCTCGCAAGGTTTTATGAATATGGGCCCTGGTTTTTAAAGGGACGTTTTTTATATAACATTTTGTGAGGTGAAGCCTAGCATACATCGGCCTTGCGAATGGAAGCAACTGAATGCAACAGTTGCTGTCGATGTATATGTTCTGTACACATCGGTTACGACAGGTCATTGCGGCAACAAATGGCACAATCCAGTCTTCAATCTGGAGCGTGCACATCGGACAGGCAATGGTACTGAATGCTACACGGAAATTGTTGACGTCTTCCGATCGGACCACTCAGGAGTCATCACGTGACCAGGTGTGCTCCCCAAACGAGGAAATTAATTGCCAGTGCACATTGGAAGCGACTGAAGACGACTAGAAGCGACAGTGGCAACGAGGAGAAAATGAGCAACTGGCTGGAACTAGTGGCAACGGTCGGCAATAGCGTTGCCGGTGCGCATACATCGGCCTGTTTGAACATTTGATAAGTTGCTGCTGGTTCCAGATAGTCGCCAACCATTGCCGGAAACGCCATTGCCGGTAGTTGCTCCCAGTCACACGGCCGATGTATGCTAGGCTTGAGACAGTCTTTTTAAGCTGCCACCTTCCTTTTTTCAGTTCGACAACAGAAGACATGACAAAGTACATGACGGGATGGCTGGTCCCGCGGTTGCTCACGAAACCACAGACGCCACCAACACCAAATCATCAGATAAGAAACGCAGAAGAATCAGAAATTAGGACGAAAGAAAGAAACATTAAATCCCAAGGATTGATATTCCGACCCAAGCCTGAGGCAACGGGTCTGAGTTCCCGCTCTGGGTTTACCACAGGGGAGAGACCATTCCTTACGAACATCACGGACCTGAAGATCTTCGTGTACCCGCTTCCAGAACTGCTGAATAAAAACTTAAAAATTTGCGCCATACAAAATCAACGGAACGAAATGTGCTTTGATTTTTCAAACGAAGGCTTCGGTAGAACTGCTCAGGTATTTGGTCGAACCTCCTGCCACGATACGCACAAGTTTTCGCTCGAAGTTCTCTACCATGAGAAGTTAAAACTGAGTCTGTACATGACTTCGGATCCGCAATCCGCTGATTTATTTTATATTCCGTATTACGCTTCGATGAACTGCTTCTGTACAAATCCGTCCAATACGAACAAAGATAGTAGATTATGGAATATACTGCTGAAGGAATACCCATATTTATCAGACGGGAAGCCACACTTTATGACAATGGGGAATTCAAAACAGGTAAGAAAATATGGTGCCATGTTGGATTTTTTTCTGATGTAAAGTCCACGACTGTGTAGTCGATGATATTTTTGTCCAAAAACATGTATTTTACCCCAAATTTGGGAAGCTCGGGCCACCTGTACTCTGAGGGCCGTACGCACCAACGAAGATTATCTTGAACTCAGGTTGAGCCACAACTTTCCATTGTCACATCTTGCCCTAGCAAACCTGAACATTATTGAAAAGCTGTGGCTCAACCTGAGTTCAAGATAATCTTCGTTGGTGTATGGCCCTGAGTGACATCAAGTTGGAAATTTTCAATATGCATCATCATTTCTTGATTTGCATCTGCTTAAAACCAGAGGAAAGGTATAAATCTGCCATTTACAGAGGAAAGATATTACCTGCCCTTTTTAGAGGAAAGATACTAACCTGCCCTTTTCAGAGGAAAGACACGAACCTGCCCTTTTCAGAGTAAAGATACTAACCTGCTGCCCTTGTCAGAGGAAAGATACTATCCTGCCCTTTTTAGAGGAAAGATACTAACCCACCCTTTTCAGAGGAAAGGCACCAACCTGCCCTTTTCAGAGGAAAGACACCCTGCCCTTTTCAGAGGAAAGATATTAATCTGCCCTTTTCAGAGAAAAGATCTGCTCTTTTCAGAGGAAAGACACTAACCTGCCCTTTTCAGAGGAAAGATAATGGTCCGTATTCCAGAACCTTCCTTATCTCTAAGGTTTACCTTTAGCCATTGTTTGCAGGGCAGAATACAAAAGCTTAAAGTGGACCTTAGAGTTAAGGAGGCTTCTAGAATATGGGCCAATAACCTTTCCCTTTTTTAGAGGAAAGATTCTAACCTGCACTTTCCGGCCGGAGGAAAGACACCCTGTCCTTTTCAGAGGAAGGATGTTAACTTGCCCTTTTTCCTTTTAGAAGTCAAACTACAAAGTAGACCCCAATGAATTTCAATTTCAGGAAATGTCAACCCCTTCCTGTCCATTCCTCGTCAACCCCAAATTCACGAACCTGAAGTACCTCATCCCAGAGACGGGACAACCCAAAGACAGTAGGCTCTATTTCAAATCGTCGAACTACGAAAACGATTCAATCCTCGTGCCCTACCCATCCTATCTCCACTTCAATGTGCCTGACACCAAGATTGACGCAGGGTACCGCCCGATCTTCATGGTGATGGTAGCGTCTACAACGACGGAAAACAAACTCCGGAATTTACTGATTGTAAGTATTTGAGGGCCGATTTCACAAAGGGTGTTTAAGACTTAGACGCCGTAACTTCACTAAATGCACGCACTTCCACCATGCATTTGATGAAGTTACACGTGTCTAAGTCTTGAACACCCTTTCTGAAATCGATGAGCATGGGCAGGGTTGGCAGACACATGCAGTACATATGTAGAGTGATTACTTTTAAATTGGTTTTACTTGCACAATTTGATTCGCAGTAAATAGTAAACATCCAGTGTAACTTAACCCATTGAGTAGCCTTGATGGCCTAGTGATTATCAAGTCTGCTTAGCCAGCGGAGGCAGATCCCGGTTCGTATCCTGGGCCATAGGCTATGGGATGAATTATCCCTGGCTCTTTAGTCCGTCGCTTGGGACAGTAAGCCGTGCTGCCTTGTACCTTGTGATTTTGCAAGGGCAAGTAAAAGGCCGCATCCAAGTGAGGAACATGAGTGGCTTGAGATGGCCTCTTCCATACTTACATGACTTCCCAGGGCCAATAATACTGGGGCTTTGGCCCTGACAGAAAAATCTGATACGATACCAGTCCTGGGATTTTGACTCGAAAGTGCCAGTGGGAGGGGGTCGAAAATTTGCAAATATCAGAGACGACTATGATTTATTTATACTTTGTTATTTTGTGTGTCTTTTTTTGCTTTATTTTGGACACGATATTACCTAATACAAACTGAGGTTATCACCAGAAAATCTTGGTTCTCAATTCCAGTCCCAGCTGGGCGATTCTCGGTCCCGCTACAGCCCTAAATACCAGGGTTACTTCCACAGACTCTCTCTGACTGAATGCCAAATCAGCCAGGAAAATTCTGCCGTAGTCGTGACGGATCTCTTAAGGAAAGCGTTATTTTGCCTTCAGGTGAGAACTGGAGACCTGAGATGCCACACAATAATTCTGGCTTTAGAGCTTCTATTAATAATGATTTTCTGTCAACTCAAGCTCTCAACACAACATTATTTATAATTCCAATGATTTTAATTCTGCTGTAGTTGCAACAGGTTTCTTAACCCTTGCATTCTCACACTGGGTTCTGAGATGATGCCATCAAGGCTAGGTGCATCAAATCACCCAAATCTGTTTTGCTGCCACTCCACGTGAGACTAGTTTTCTTGCACAGGTTGTCTCATTATGGGCATACAGCTGTAGAAAAGTGTNGGGGGGGGGGGGGGGGGGGGCAGGAGATTCCCCCCTAAAGTCAAATTTTGTATTTTTGATGAAGAATTCAGTCAAATTTTCTCTTTATCCTCCCGCCCTAAAAAATTCCTGGCAGAAACATTGTTTGCTGTAGCACGTCACAAACAGGCTCCTTGAGTTCCCCGGAAAGTTACTGGAGCAATCGTGGTCATAATGTGAAGCGCTTTGAGAATGTTTTACAGAGGGAAGCCCTTTTTTATTAATATTACTTCCATTTTCAGCCACCAGGTGAAACGCCAACCAAGAAATCTTTCTACGACGCTCTACTGAGTGGATGCATACCTGTCGTCTTTGAACCCATAATGGAATTCCCCTTCAGTGGAACGCTCAACTATCGAGATTTCACGATTCAGATAGACCCAAACGAAATTCTTGAGAAAGGAGTCGATATTGTTCGGATTCTGAGGAGAGTGCGGAGAAAACACGTCAGAGAGATGCAAAAGGCCATCGGGAATATCGCAAGGTTTCTGCAGTATGGATTATACGAAGGAGAAGATGCATTCACAATGAGTCTGAGGGAAGTTGTCAAAGCTTTCAGGATCAGAAAATTTACAGGTGAGCTACCTTTACTTGGATCCTCAGAGTCAAATTTTTGATCAAATTTTTTGAATAATACTAACAGAATAAGATATTTTTGTTTGGAAGCACTAATCCCTGACTTGGCATACATGTATTCAGCCAACTTGATCAAAATCAGACGCTGTGGATGGGGCTTAAAGCCCCACTGTATTGAATGTGAAAAATGCAAATCGTCGCCGCGATTCTCACACGACGTCAGCGTAGTGTAAAATGTACTACGCTCTGTCAGAATACATTAGAGCTCTCCCTGCAGTTTTTTCCAATGCATGCTGAAAACTAGGCCTTGATTCTGTGAAGTGCGAATCAGGCAAGCATTTTGGGGACCTTCACGAGGCTATGGGACCTCTATGTGCACTCTCCTAACGTTTTGAAAATATTGTAAAAGGGGCTGGGCAGAAATGAAGGGTTGTTACAAGTTCGGCATAACTCTGAAACTACAGTTTCGATTTGCTTGAAACTTGCACAGATGATGCTTTGTACTGAATGATTAACAACTATGATGACACAAAAACAAATGCATTACTCTTTCCTAATTAGGGAGACAATGCCTGATTTCAGAGGCCTAGAAAGACGAGAAATAGTCATTATTTCACCTCAGAATTTCACATAGGCCTATGTCACGTAAAATGCTAACAAGGTTGTGTGATATGAGTTGATGATTTTAATTGTTTTCTGCAAAAAATGTATTTTCGATTTTTGGTTCAAATGCCCTACCTCTGCAAGTTGAGCAAGCTTTTACAAAAGCCATTCAAACCAATGTGAAAACTGACCACAGGCCTGGGAACCACTGATTCACCCACAATAACTCAATCAAACTATACACTGAGAGTACATTTCACATGAATTACCCTCAATTGGAATGTTGTTAGGATGCATGACATGAGGGTCATTTGTCCAACCATTCTACTATTGGGTGCATGTGTGATGTCATGTCCTTTGGTTTCAGATCTATTGAATGTACCATTATGCCACGCTGTAATGCTTGCTAATACAAGATGAAATACTTTAGACCAACAACATTCCAACCTGAGGTGATTCATGTGAAGTGTGCATTTTCTGCTGTCAGTGCACAGTTCCATTGGGTCATTTTGGATGACATCACTAGTTCCCAGGCCTGTGGTCAGTTTCACTGGTTGAATGACTTTGTAACAGCTTGCTCAACTTGCAGTGTAGGGCATGTGAACCAGATGTCTAAAGTACCATTTTTGTACAAAATAATTAAAATAATTAACAGATATCACACCTACTTGTTAGCATTTTATGTGACACAGGCCCATGTGAAATTCTGTGGTGAAAGAATGACTGACTATTCCTCATCTTTCTACACATGTAGGCCTCTGAAATCTGGCATTGTCTCCCTAATTTAATTAGCAAAGAGCAATGCAATTGTTTTTGTGTCATCATAATTGTTAATCATTCAGTACAAAGCATCATCTGTGCAAGTTTCAAGTAAATCGAAACAGTAGTTTCAGAGTTATGCCGAACTTGTAACAGCCCTTCATTTCTGCCCAGCCCCTTTAATACAGTGGGGCTTTAAGTACTGGTGCTTGAAAGAACCAACATTTTCAACTTGTTGGATGTACCAGGGAAGCTGGTTGTAGAGAAATGGACCACACGAAGAGAAAGCCTTCTCCATATAAATATAAGAAGATTTTGTGTGATTTGCGACAAGGTTGAGAAAACACTAATATCACTTCTTGCCTGTACTGTACGGTATTTGGAAAAGAGGAGATTTCGCTCCCCATGTTGAGCATATCCTACCTACCACATCCAAAAACAGATCTACATGTATAGAGGAAGTGCAGCGACGATTGTGACGTCACTGCCGCGATGAGATGCCGCCATGTTGGACGTCACGTCCAACGCATTCGTAGCTTCAAATGACGTCCAACATGGCTGACGTGCGAATTATGACGTCAATGATGACGTCACGTGAAGTTCCTCTATACCTTTAGTTTTTCAACTGTTTTTGCATTTACAGGTGAACTCCTCTCAAAAGAATCAGGTGGGGACTTTAATATGCATGGTGATGTACCAAATGGGGAACTGACGAGAATGGAGGAATATGCTGCTGCCATCTATGAGAAAAATAACAAATTAGAATTCCCCACTCAGGAAATTTATCAGGGTGGTACAAACAGAGCACAGATTAAGACGGAGAAGGCGAGTAAAGTTAGTGGTAATGGAGTGAATGGGGGAGGCAATGATGCTGAGCAGATGCCCACTGTAAAATCAGAACTGACGCAGCCAAAATTGGACGAAAATGTGAGCGAATATGGAGCAGGCAACACAAAGTCAAATGCCACAAGGTTTTTGGCCGAGGACGGTGCTGAAAAAGCCGAAAGTGGGAATACTGAAGGCAACTTTGACAAGAATGTTGACAAAACTGATCGAAAGGGTGAACAAATTACTGCAACTGCGAGTGACCGACAGGGCCCTGATATGCTCCCAAATAAATCAGTGCAGGTTGGAGGGCAAGTGGAGCATGAAGGAAAACTAGAACAAAATATTCATCCGCGGTCAGACTTACTGGTGACCCCTGAGACGAACGTCCCAAACTTGGACACACTCAACCAACATTACGAAGTTATGAAAGAGACAGACACAGTTTCCAATGGAAACCTATTTACAGAGAAACCGCCGATGACAGAGAATGCAAATTTTGTCAAACACTCTGTACAGAACGTTAATGAGGATAAAATCTCACAGCGGGTTGACACCAATACTCTGCCTGGAAAGGTGTCCCAGGGAGAGGAACCTCTTGGGAGAGTCATAGAAAGAAACTCAAAGGTTCCTGTTGTGATGCTAGGAGGTATCGGAGTCAAAAATATGCCAGATCCATTGGAATACAGGCCACAAGTTAACACTGCTCCATCGAATAATCGGTACAAACCAGTGGTTAACACTGCTCCATTAAATGATGGGTACAAAACAGTGGTTAACAGTGCTCCACTGAATAATGAGGACAGTCCACAGGTTAACAGTCTTCCATTGAATAATGGGTACAAGCCAGTGGTTAACAGTGCTCCATTAAATGATGGGTACAAAACAGTGGTTAACACTGCTCCACTGAATAATGAGGACAGTCCACAGGTTAACAGTCTTCCGTTGAATAATGGGTACAAGCCAGTGGTTAACAGTGCTCCATTGAATAACGGGTACAAACCAATGGTTAACACTGCTCCTTTGAATAATGGGTACAAGCCAGTGGTTAACACTGCTCTAGTGAATAATGGGTACAAGCCAGTGGTCAACAATGCCCCATTGAATAATGGGTACAAACCAGTGGTTAACAATGCTCCAAAGAATAATGGGTACAAAGCAGTGGTTAACACTGCTCCACTGAATAATGGCTACAAGCCAGTGGTTAACAATGCTGCATTGCATAATGGGTACAAAACAATGGTTAATACTGCTCCATTGAATAATGGCTACAAGCCAGTGGTTAACAATCCTCCATTGAATAATGGGTACAAAGCAGCGGTTAACAATGCTCAACTGAACAATGGGTACAAGCCAGGAGTTATCAATCCAGCGAAGAATGTCTATCAACCAGTGGTTAACAATGCTGGGTACAATAGTGGGTACAGGGTGGTTAACAATATTGTACCTGTGAGTACCCAACACAAGGAACTTCCCAAGAATGCTCCAGTAATAGATAATGAGTACAGGGCAAGGGCCAAAACAGTTCTAACGAATGCTAGGTACAGACAAACCATTACCAATAAGGACAACAAACCACAATTAAGTAATTTCATGCCTAGAAATACTTATAAACCAGTTGGTGGCAATTCCCTTAGGAATGGATACAAATCCCCGATGGGAAATTCACTTGGATATAAAGACAATGACCAACAAGCAACACCACAGTTCCGAGGAAACTCCCGTCAATATCGAGCCCACTTAGCAAATAAGGGTGGCAAATTTCTTGGAAGCCAAGTGACTTCGCATGGAATGAATTACAATGCTTTGTCAAAAGGTCAGCAAAGCCAGACAAAGGGTTTCTTCCGTGAGGAAAATACAAAGAAACTGGCTGAACCCGTAACTCTTGCGCAAAAACAACAAGAGCCGTATGACACAGGCAACTCAAATCTAGAAAATCAGAACAGCGTACCTGTGATTAGTCAAAACCACTCCAAGAGACAAAACTCATAGCTGGCAATGACAAACAGTTGTTACCTCTCCCTGACGGCGGAAAAAAATCAAGACACTTACCGTATTTTCGCGACTATAGGGCGCACCTGACTATAAGGTGCACCCCCTAATTTCACCCAAAATCTTTTATGAAATCCATACATAAGACGCACCTCCGTATAAGGCGCAGTTTTGTCAGTGAATGCTTCAGTGCATCATCCGTGCATGCTTGAATGCTTGGGTTCGTCAGCGTCTTGACACTTCTGATCAAATTGTTGGACTCAAGCCACAGATAAGGCGCACCCCCAATTTTAGACCCTTCTTCAAAGAAAAAAGGCCACGCCTTATAGCCCGAAAATTACGGTACTCTGACAATCAGTAAGTGTGGGGAAGGGTGTGACCCAAAAATACGGGGAAGGGTGTGACCCTAAAGTGTAGGGAAGGGTGTGACCCTGGGGTATGAATATTCCCATCACGGAACACCTCTGTAAAGAGGACACCTCTCTTTTAAGGACACCAAGGTTCAGTCCAAAATTGAAAACTTACCACTCAAATTAGACGTCTCTCTTTTTTAAGGAAAGCGATTGGTCCCAAAGGTGTCCTTGACAGAGAGGCCTTACTCTATTTTGCTGATTCAATTCCCTCTCTCTTTGGTGTGTATTAAGCATTGTATGTGATGAATAGCACAGTGTGATGTAAAGTTGTGATTTTCAAATATTTTGTTCTATTAAAACAATTTATTGGATATCTGGTGGTAGTTATATTTGTTCCACTGGTATTACACAAATAGGATTTGCCGACACAGAGCTACAAGATCAGGCACACAATTCGGCAGAAGGGAAACACTGACAGCTGTCACTGCGCCAGATTCCAAGTTAGATCCCCAATCCGACCCGTTCTTCCTACAATAGAGGGCAACTCTCTTCGACAGGGCAGATTTCTCTGGGAACTCTGGTTTCCTCCTGCTGTACATTAAATTCACCCAATGTTTTCTACAGGCTTGAGCTAATAGTGCTACATGTACATTTGTGACCCACCACGGCTAAAAGGCCCGCATGTCGCACAAGGAGATAAGGAGTCAGAGCCCACATAATCAAAACAATGCATTTTAGGTGAAAAAAATTCAACATTGTGATTTTTGCAGAAAACCCTTCAAAAGCATCTTATTTCTTTGCTCAAAGAACCTTATCACTGAAATTGAGGTAAAAAGGCATCAAAACCATGCTTTTGTAAAGGCATGCACATCTGAAAAATGGAAACAATGCCTAATTACGTAATCCTTCGGGGATCTTTAATTGGCTTTTTCTCAAAACTTCGCTTTATTTGAAGTCCGCATGCATCCCGACTTCAAAATGCTGGAACTTTGTCATTTTTTAAAGCCCCACTGTATTGAATTTTACGATATTTTCAAAAAGTTAGGAGAGTGCACATAGAGGTCCCATAGCCTCGTGAAGGTCCCCAGAATGCTTGTCTGATACGCACTTCGCAGAATCAAGGCCTAGTTTTCAGCACGCATTGGAAAAAAATGCAGGGAGAGCTCTAATGTATTCTGACAGAGCGTAGTACGTTTTACACTACGCTGACGTCGTGACGTCGTACGAGAATCGCGGCGATGATTTGCGTTTTTCACATTCAATACAGTGGGGCTTTAAGATACAGACCTGTGCTATATCTCATTTTAAAGCTTACTGAATGTAGAATCAGGAAATATAACAATCTCAGAGTCCATAATTTGGTCCATGTGGGCCCTTTTAGCCATGGTGGGTCACATTTGTCGCTCAGCAGTCAATTATTTAAAGCCTCACTGTATTGAATTTTACGATATTTTCAAAGTCTTAGGAGAGTGCAGGTAAATGTAGAGGTCTTGTGACCTTGTGAAGGTCCTCAAAATGCTTGCCTGATACATGTACCGTAGGTACTTCAAAGAACCAAGCGCTAATTTTCAGCAGACATTTAAAAAACTGCAGGCAGAGCTCTAATGCATTCAGATAGAGCATAGTACATTTTACACTAAGCTAACGTCGGAGGACATAAACACTTTCTAAATTCAATACAGTGTGGCTTTAAGGAAGTGGTTATAGGCACGGCTTAATCTGTGTCTTGAAGGCCAAGAATCTCTCCTGCAGACACAGATCACAAATCCACCTAGTGGAGGATCTTGCTAACAATCTTATCTCTGGGGAGGAACCAACAGATCTCTCTGGGAAAGAACCAATGGATATCCATTGCCCCAAGGACAATCCTCGTCTTCGAGAAGCGGATCCGTTTCTATAGCCCTGGCCATTATTTAAACACAAAATTGCAACAGAATGTAACAAATCCAAGATAAATTGGAGGAAAAACTCACCAATTTGTGTTTGCCAGCCTCCTTTATCCACTTGATGTTGTCATCAAATTGCTGCTTCACATGGGTGGGCACTGAAACAAAATGAAAAGTACACGAATCAATCGAACTTTCATTCAATTTTTCTCCCAAACTTGGTTGTTTTTACGAAATTCTGATCATAGAAGATGTTGCCAAGTACTCAGGCATTAGAGAACGATGCCTGGTCATATTGAGCAGAAAGTGATGGAATTGTACCCACGCTCAGAACCTCTTTTCTCTATGATCCCCTCCATGACACTGGTTGCTAAGTCGTCCGTTGTTTCTAGGTCCTTGCCCTCGGCTGATGTACAAACCCACCTAAAATCGTACAAAACAGTATAGGTCAAAACACACATAAAGCTAGAAAAGTCAAATTATTCATTAATTGTATGAAATAGTGTCGAATCGGACCGAAACTTGGTATCGTAGGTCATCTGACCTAGGGGTATATATGTACCAAGTTTCAGATCAATAGCTCCAGCGGTTACGAAGCGTGCCCTGCTAACGGAACACGACGGACGACGACACGGACGACGACGGACGCAGACCCACGACAAGAGCTCACCCCAGGTGAGCTAAAAATCAAACAACGGCAACATAATGAAAAATTAGTTGGGAAAATGGTTCCGAAAGTGAACAGCCCCTTTAGATCAAACTCACAACCTCCGAACTGACAGGCACTAAAGTTTTCAAAAGCAAATAATGATGAACACAAACAAATAATCACCTTTCCTGGACTAGGTTCTTGAATCTTGCAGGGTCCTCATGCATCACCTCTCTGGCCTCGTCGTAGCCCAGTTGGACAGGGTAGTAACCACCGAGGAAGGGGTTATGGCATGATGTCTGATCAGAGCCCAAATCAACCAACAGTTCGCCTGTTGAATCCAGCTCAGCTGCAATGCGTTCCCTGAAAATAGTGAATTCCGTATTCAATACCGAATTCTTCTCTGTATTCAGTATTCAATAGTGAATTCATCTTTGTATTCATTATTTAATAGTGAATTCAGCACTGTAACCAGTACTCAACAGCGATTTTATCCATGTATTCAGTACTGAAATTTGAAGATAATTCAGTGTGCATTCAGTATTCAATAGTGAATTTATCTTTGTCTTCAGTATTCAATAGTGAATTTATCTTTGTATAATTTAGTATTCAATAGTGAATTCATCTCTATTTTCAGTATTCAATAGTGAATTCAATATCATATTCAGTATTCAATATTGAATGAATTTATTTATGTTTTCAGCATTTAATAGTGAATACAGCATTGTATTCAGCATACAGTACACAGGACTGTAGGCACTTGGAAAAGTCAGTTCTTCAAAAGATGTTAGAGATTGCCAATGTGTCTCCTGAATTTGGCCCCTACTTAAACTTCCCTACGAGTGTTTATCAAAATTCTTACCAAAGGCTCACAATGTTTCCATGGTAACCGATACTCCTGACTCTTCGCTCCCGCCGGTACTTCCTGATCATGGCTATCAAAACATCTAAGTTATCCGTCACCTCCTGGAGCCAGCCCTGCTTGTGGCGCTTCTCTAAAGCTTCCTGGCTGACCTAGATGTTAAAATGTACCGGGTATAAGAGAGAGGATTAAATCCCCACTAAATTTGTCTTTGTATTGTATAGGATTTTTCCATCTGGGCCGAAGCCATACATGTACATGTAGCATTATTGTCCCTGGTAAATATGGGAGAGGCCATCTCAAGCTACTCATGTTCGTCACATAGATGGGGTCTTTTACTTGCCCTTGCAAAGGCACAAGGTGCAAGGCACGACGGATCACTGTTCGATGCGAGAGACTGAAGAGCCAGGGATGATTAATCCCATATGTGACCCGCTCCAGCAAAATCAGGCACTTGTCGCAACCTGAGGAAAGGGTTAACGACCTTGCAGCACAACAGCTGAAATGTACGTTGACGTGGGTTTACAATAGTAGTGGACAGCAGTGACAATAGTTGAGTAAACTGATGACGAATGATGGTCACTTGCGACAAGCATCTGCTTTTGCTGGAGCAGCTCACATATGTGACCCGGCACAGCAAAATGAGTCGGAATGTGCACAGAAGAAGACCGAAGATGACACCAGACAACAGTTACAGAAATCGACAAAGTCAAATTTCACAATGGGCAGACAATCCTGAAATCAACAAACCGTTAGTGTCACCTTGGACATGTTGGGTCTTCTTCTGTGCGCATTCCGACTCATATGGCTCAGGATTAGAACCCGGGACCTGCCGCTTGCTAAGTGGACCTGATAACCACTAGGCTATCAAGGCTCCTCTAAATCTCCACTAACTTCTGAAGGGCAAGACCAACCCTCATCCCGCAGGGCCTGGTTGGAAATTCACATTGCCATTGACCTCAGAAGACTAACCTCAGCGATGACACCAATGCAACCAGCGATCACAGCAGCTTTTGCTTGAGCTCCACTCATCCCGCCGAGACCCGACGTAACGAACACCTTTCCTCGTAGATCGTCCAAGCCAAGATATTTACGCCCGGCATTCAGAACGGTCAACTGGAAAAAGGATGACTTGGTGTCAGTTTCATTAAATAACTCACAAACACACCTGAAACCTTCGAGAAAATCTACAAAGTCCAGGAGAGATCACCGGCTCTACAGCTGGAGACTGAACCCCTGACATGGCGTTTTCATTTTTTAAACTCGATGATTTGATCAAACTTACAGTAGTTCCATGGACGATGCCCTGTGGACCGATATAACAGTAGCTCCCAGCAGTCATTTGACCATACCTTAAAAAGATTTTTTAAAGCCTCACAGTATTGAATTTTACGGTATTTTCAAAGTGTTACGAGACTGCAGGTGGAGGTCTCATAGCCTCGTGAAGGTCCCCAAAATACTTGCCTGATTCGTACTTCAAAGAATGAAGGCCTAGTTTTCAGCACACGTTGAAAAAACTGCAGGCAGATCTCTAATGTAATCAAATAAACCATAGTACATTTTACACTACACTAACGTCGGAGGACGTAAGCACTTTCTGAATTCAATACAGTGAGGCTTTAAAAGACTTAGAAGAATCCAGAAAGGTCAGCTAGAAATTTGAATGAAGAGGAAGAGAGGCAAAGGATTAGTTTGGGTTAGCCAACTGTAGATCTCCGAAGGCAGTGGTCAGTGTGGGTAACCACAGTTAACGGGTCTGAATGATACTTCATGTACTTCTAGAGAAATGCAAAGACTGGGAAACAACCCTGGTTCTTCCTGACCATCACGATGCCAAGTGGACAGTAACCTTCTCTATCACCATCTGGTGAGGAAACTGGCCCAACTGGTACTTTTTCCCAGAGGTGTGATAGAACTTTACTTCACCTGAACACTCATCATCTGAGACTTACATGGAAACTCCAAGTGCAAACATTCTATCATAATGTTCCCTGGATGAGTAGTTTGGAATGACCTGTAAGGAAAAACAGAGGACATACGACAAGATGAGGCAAGGTCAAGGCCAGAAACTCATGACCAGAACACATGAGCAAGAAGACAGGAATTACCGGTACACCCATGTATCTCTGGTTAAACTTGCTGAGACAACCAAGGTTGAATATTGAAATGAGAGACGAGTGCCAAACAGGATTTTAAATAGCTCTGTAGACAGAGATCCCTTCACTTCTGGGATCTCTACTAGAAAGTGCCTGAGGAAGACCCCGGTTCGGGGTCGAAAATTTGCGAAATTCGGAGACAACTTTACTGTATCGACTTTACTGTTACTATCATTTTGTGTGCCATTTTTTGTGCTCTATGTAGGATATCGTGACAATATTGGGCATATTAATGAACAGTAGGAGGAAACTGGAGTTCCCAGGGAAACCTAGATTGTCAAAGAGAGTCACCATCTCCATCATATGAAGAATGAGACTGAGAGTGGATCAAACCCGTAACTCCAGAGGTAACAGCTACTGATGTTTCCACACTGCCAAATCGAATTTGCTGGTACTCACCATGCCGTTTGTAATGATAAGTCTTGGCGCCATGGGATGGCTGGGAAATAAGCCCTGAGGGTGACCAGAATACATGACTAGTGTCTGGTCTTCAGTCATCTCGGAAAGGTAATGCATCACAATCCAAAACTGTAAGCAAAACAACTGATTTTAGATAGGTACGGTACCATAGTTTAATAGCAGTGTTCTGTTCCGAGTTTTTTTCACCCAAGAATTCATCAACAAGTATATGACAAGGAACATTTGTGTGAGAATTTTAGCCAAGAACGGTGGAACCTTTTTAGCGGATACCTCTGTCAGGAGGACTCCTCTTCTAAAGCTAGCAGCACACGTCACCACTTTTGTTGCTCGTACAGGCAATTTTCATGGTTGGCAATTTTTGTGGCAGTTGCCGATTTACAGCAGACATCACCACTCAGTGGTCTCGTGTGCTGCTGATGGCCACGCATCACCACAACTGGCAACTGCGAGCAATTTCGTGGTGAGAAATCAAACTGGTTTGATTTTCTGCAACTTGTGGCAACTCATGGTCACCACACAATTTCCGCGGTGACTGGTCGTTGCCTTCCACAGCACAGTTGGCCATTTTCGTGGTGACCACGAAAATTGCCTGTATGAGCAACAAAAGTGGTGACGTGTGCTGCACGCTTTAGAACACCACAGTACCCTGTCTGAACTTGGTTATTTCTCATCATTTTAACCTCAGTAACCAGGACATCTTTCAATTACATGTAGGAAAGCATGTTCAGTTGCAAAGGTGCCCTAGGGGGTTTCAAGGTGCATGATTCTTAACAGAAATCCTACCTGGGCCCAGTTGGACAACACTTGCCCATTCCCTCCATAGGTGACTAGTTCATGAGGGAATTGTGCCACCCTGGGGTCCAGGTTGTTCATGATCATGTGCATGATGGCGGCAGCCTGTCTTGTTTGGCAAGGATACTGATCAATTGGATAAGCTCTGGAAAAAGAAAAATTTATCTTTTTTTGTAAAGGAATGGGTCAATTAATCCGACACCAATGCAAAAAAATTTCACAAAAAGGTACTGCTTGAAAAAAACAAGCAGAAGAAGAACTGAGTGAGAGCTTGCTGGATGAAGTTTCATTTAACCCAATCGATCCGCCTATTTTATCTGTAGCTTTCACCGCCCTGAACCGCCACGAAATGCCACAGCATTAAGCTGAATAGAGAAGAGTGTAATGAGTCACGGCAGTTTATGGCAGTATCAGTGTCTGGAGACATGGCGAATTGTGGTGCTGCCGGCAGTAATTGGTGATTTTGATTTCTACATTAGAGGTGATGGGGATTTTTGTCAAAAAGTGGGCGTTGTCTTCTAGGTGGCTCACAGCAGGGCAGTTTAGGGCGGCATGGGCTCTATTGGGTTAAATGTTAGTAAAAAACAGACCTTGTGACTACACAACTACACATTAGGCTATCTCTTAATTACCTCATTTCAATTTCAGGTCTGAACCTGTACATGTAGATGTGGCCATACTGTTGCAACTCCTGAGCAAACTCAGGTGCCAGGGTTTCATGCGACTCTGGAGGAAAATATCGGAGGGCATTTTCCAAAGCAAGCTGGAAAGGAAAAGACAATAAGACTAAATGGCAGGAAATCACATTAAGACATACAGATCATGAGCTGGCAAAGCCATCACTACCGGTAGGCCTAGAAGTGGAAATTAGAATTAGATACGACAAATAGGCCTAGGGGCCTAATTAGGTTGGGGGTGCATCGCTGCTGTTTTATGGGTTCATCATTGGCTACGTTAACATATTCTTTCACTACCATGACAGGCCTAGTAGTAGCCTAGCCTAGGCCTCTAGCTAGGAGAGTTCCCCGTGCACTTAGAATACAGATGTCAAGCCAAGAAGGGGCCTACAGAGAATGGATTCATGTTTAATGGCAAGTCACAATTTGTCACATCTCAAAATTTTCAAAATGTCACAGGAAAGTATGAATTGTCACAGCTTTTTTGGTGCTTTTTGCATGTTTAGGTCACATCAAGTTTGCTTTTGTCACATAAGCGAGAACGAAAAAGCACACATTATCCCTATAGAAAGAACACAAATCGATGCGGTTTCTCAGTCAGCCCCCCAGGTGGTAGGGCACTGCTGGGGACCAATGGTCCACGGCATGCTAGCATCAAACCCGTGAGATCTCATTAAGCAGGGGTTTGAAAGGATCTGGGAATACCTATCCCAGACCCAAGTATCAGCAAAAGTTGAGACTATTTTCTTCTAAATGAAGCACCTGAACAGATCCTTGGCAGGGTTTCCGCCAGGAAAAAATGATGGGGGATCAATGTGACCAAGAAGGTGGGTACTTGGGTGGGAGGTCTGGGGGCCGTCCCCCAGAATAAATTTGGATTTTAGAAGCCCAGAGTCGGATTTTCCGGCATTTCCTGCCAAAATGTTTTTACAACTGCCTTGATATGAAATTTAAGGCCTTCCCACAGAAATTATTAAAGGGGCTGTTCATTTTCGTCAATTGAGGAATCTGAGTTGTGATCCTTGAAAAAATTGAGAAAGCTATGAAGCTGTAAATTGCAGCAGTTATTCTGTACAGGACAACAAATAATTGCTGCAGTCTGCAAGTGCATAGCTGCTTTTTCCCTTTTCCCAAGGATCACAACTCAGATTCCTCAAATGACAAAGACAAACAGCCCCTTTAAGACTTTTTAAGGCCTTGATAATGAATATGCCACTTCAAAACTTTAAGAATTTCTTGAAGACCTTGTAGGCACCCTGGATAATGACCTGGAATGCAAACACCAAGCCAAAGGCTTACCAGGTCACCTTGACTCAGCTTCACCACACAGGGAATAAATCCAACTTGACCCTGGCTGGCTGGGGTGGGCCACACTAAAATGCTCACCAGCTTACTTACAATTACAATTACATCCTCTCAAACGAAAAAGAGGCATTGTAAGCATGTTTTGAAATGTCACAAAAATTCCTGTTTGTCACAAAATTTTACTGATCACTTTGTCACATTTTGTCACAGAATTCTCAAAAAGTCACAGAATGTCACAGAATTTCAGGCAAACAAGTTTTGTCACAGAATGTCACCATGTCACAGGGAATCCATTCTCTGGGCATACCAACCTAGTCCGACCGAGGCCTGCTCTCCCGTCCCCGCATTTGGCACGCAAGGAAATGCTACGCTAGAACCTGACGGAAAGAATCATGGCTCAAGTATGGTATAGCGGGCCAAGTCGTGGGAAGTGCACTGAGCGTGTACATGTGTGTACACGGAATAAGCGGCAATGTATGGAGATGTGTCACTTCCCATGGCTTGGCCCGCTATACTATACTTGACCCAAGAATCATTATACATGTAGGCCTATATGCCATGGCAAAGTGATTTCCTGCTTGGAAAACTCAACATTTCTTACGACTTAGTAGGCCTAGGCCCTGATACTTCATAATTCAGTAATGAGTTTGGCATGTTTTGTTTCAACTTCATTGAGTTGTTGTTTGGACTTTTCCCACTTTCATGATCATGATTTTCTTATGATTTTGGGTTTGTGAAAATTCTGTCTTTTTCAGTTCAAATTCTCACCCTTCNACTCCCCTGAATCGAGGAGAAATCTCGACTCGGCGAACTGGTTGCATCCATGCTGTTTTGACAATCAGCTGTCACTCATTCAGAACTTGCCCTATCAGTGATCGCGTAGTAAATTCCATAGTAATCACGTGACGTGATGATTGACAGGCGCTCATTCATACTGGCGTAGCGCGGGAAAATGAAAACGAGGCTGTCTCGCTCACCCCGGCGGTTCAGGACCACTTTAACGCATATGATATTTTTCACGTTGACATATGATTTTTTCATGGTCATTGATATTATTTTCACAGTTCTAATGTTTGCTTCCTACACACACCAAACACGTCTACTTCTTCTTCACGCACGCTACACTAACGTCTAGTCTGTTTCACTCGCACGAGAGGCACGTCTAATTCTGCGGAAATAACCGCCCATAGACGTGACTTTTTCATGACGCAAAATCCACAGTATGATGTCGCGACGGGTCGATCGATCGATGGCTCGCAGAGTCACCGCGTAGCAAACTCCCCGCAACCGGAACACCGGGACCAAATCNTGAAAGACATTGCTTCCTACCAGAATCGAACCCACGAACCCTCGCATAAGGCATCAATCGCCAGCACTAAGGGGCAGCACGCCTTAAACCACTAGGCCAAATCCCCATCTTCAAAAAAGATGGTTCAATGGCCCATGTTTAAACGAGGCGTCCATCAGTACCCTGCGAGTAGTCCAAACAATCTCCGAACCCAAACAGTTTTTATGTTATGCGATTATGTTATGCGATTATGTTATGCGATTTTATGTTATTCATATTCATAAACATACTTAAAGCTGAACTGCATGAACAAAAACTGGATATAACTTTGAAAAAAGACCACCACGCCACGGTGGAGGTCAAGAGAAATGCAAACGACCATAAGACACTTTCAAAACACCTCCAAAACATGATAGACTACCAGGGTATTTGGTGGCGCCGCTGTATTCACCCTGGATCTGTCAATGGAGCAACATCAAGAGATGGCGTCCAATGAAGTTTGCAGGTTGAAGGCATTGGTTTTTTTCCGAACCAGAGTGTAAAGTTGGTCACCATTCTATTGTATTCACTTCCTGTTGACATTTATGGTGCTATCCAAGCACCAGTTGAAAACATTTTATGCATTCACAAACAATACAACACTCATTTGACGTACATGAACGTCATCAGATACCATTAGATATACGTTGAGGACAATTCTTATTTTATTTCTTTGGCAATAATTATGTTCAGCACACCACCAGTGTGCTGAACATATTGATTTCTCACGAATTCCTTGTAACTTTCTAACTTTTCGAATCAGCGAGGCTCCAAGCCAAACGGCTGAATGAATTCGACCCAAATTCTCAATATATGTTTGTTGTGTGATTATCCAGGTCTGAAAGTCGTCAGTTTCAAATGTTTTTAATCCTAAAGTGACTTTTGAGGGTCATTTTTGCTCACAGCGTCCCGATTCAGCTCCACAGTGGAATTTAGGCCATTAATCAGAGATAAGTTACAAACGAGGTCATGTGGCCTCCTTTGTATTCAGGAAGCTCAAAATGGTGTCAAGTGCATGTGTCCTTTGGAGAAATGGTGTTTGTATATTGTCGGAGTCAACTAAATAGCCAAGTATTTCTGTCTGTTTGTGTAGGCCCTACATGTAAGTTTTTCATCAAGTAGACGTGACTGGGTCACATATATGCTTGCCTAGAATAGCCTTGAACCACTTCAGTTTCCTGACTCATGTTCAGGTTGACTGTGTGTTATTATCGGGGTCTGTGCTTCTTGTACCTCAGTAACACACTCACCGCCACTGCAATGCATACCTCAAGTCCCCAGGTGGCGTATTTATCTAGCCCTACTGCAATGTATGCTGAACATCAAAATTTGCTGATAAGCAAATTTCTTAACCCTTTCGCTGCGTCAGCCATAACAATTCAAAAGTGTCGCCCTCTATTGGTTCCTGATCAAACTAATTTTTCCCAAGTGCGTATACCATTTTTAAAGCTGCTACGGCCAGTGCGTGACAAGTATCAAAGCTGAGGGGCATGACGTGCACTGCACGTCACCCGCACGGGACTGCGCATGTGCCATGACGTGTATTGCACGTCAAACGCAGCGAAAGGGTTAAATTCTAGTTACCGTTGTGACCAAAACTTTTAGTGTTACCCAGGTTGGTCCTGGGTAAACTTTAGGGTTACCCAGGACGACATCTACCGATTCGGTTGTACTAGCACCACACGGCGTCGCTGCGAGCGTTGTGACCAAAATGTCGTTTTTCTAACGTTATTTCCATTTATTTCTGGCATGAAAATAACCCGTTTGTTTTGGTCACCCGACAGTAAAACTTTCATCATCGTGTAGCAGATGAAATTTTCTTTTAATCTCATTACGTTTTTTCTTAAAATAAGAGATACGATGGCGATAATAGCAACGTTTTTGTGTCATTATTTCTGTAGAAATAATATACAGGTCATTTTCTCATGACGCAACGTCAACACCTAAAATGACGTCAATGACGTCGCTCAGGTCACATCGCTCGCAGCGCCGACCTGTCGGGATAAAAAATTTGCGCCATCCCCATTATGAACCGTACTCACCTTTACCTGGTATCCGCCCCATTCATGGCGATTTCATACACTGAACGGTATAGAGGCTATGCACGTGACGTCATCAGCGAGGTGACGCCATGTTGGATGGAACGTTGTGACATGCTGACGCAGTGCATCTGACCACGTGCTCCGTCCATTTTCCATCCAACACGTGGCGTCATACCCATTGATGACGTCATTTGATGACGTCAGTGCATAGCCTCTATAGGGGAAACTATCCGGTATTTTACCAAAATAGTGGTGACATTTGAACCCATTGTTCAATGGTCGAGGAGTGGACAAGAAAAGAACGGGTCGTCAGGTTTCCATGACGTCTGCAACCACCCCTCAAAAATCCAAACACAATGGGTTACAGGATGTAACCAATGGTAACAGGATGTAACCAATGGTAATAGGATGTAACCAATGGTAACAGTATGTACCCAATGATCGTCAGCCCTTATTTCAAAAATACACCACGCTTTTATTACCTTTCATCACGCTTTGGGTGAAACCTTTCTCGATAACCTATAGGAACCTCGTCCCCAGGATTAAACATGAGTCAATTTAGCAATGGAATTTACGTATTTTATCACACTTCTCGTGTGATAAGGGAGACTGGATTGTTCAATGGTCGAGGAGTGGACAAGAAAAGAACGGGTCGTCAGGTTTCCATGACGTCTGCAACCACCCCTCAAAAATCCAAACACAATGGGCTACAGGATGTAACCAATGGTAACAGGATGTAACCAATGGTAATAGGATGTAACCAATGGTAACAGTATGTACCCAATGATCGTCAGCCCTTATTTCAAAAATACACCACGCTCTTATTACCTTTCATCACGCTTTGGGTGAAACCTTTCTCGATAACCTATAGGAACCTCGTCCCCAGGATTACACGAGTCAATTTAGCAATGGAATTTACGTATTTTATCACACTTCTCGTGTGATAAGGGAGACTGGAGCGGAAAATCTTCTCCAATATGCAATCCAAATAAGCTGACAAACCTGAATTATTAGGGAGGTTGAGATCAGCGACTTATCACAGATCCTTATACGTATACGGATCGAAATGTACACAAAATTTGTCGGCGTTGTACAGAATTCTATCCGTATACGTATAAGGACCCGTGATTAGTCGCTGCTGTCAACCTCCCTAATATACAGAACCAGTCCCCCAACCTCAGCGGGATTGGATAACCTCGTCCCCAAGACTAACAGCAGTCAATTAGTAATTAGAAATTATGGCTGCCGTCATGCCAAAGATAAATTCATTATCATTCTGCACAAATAATGATCTCAAGAAGTGCAACTAAAGAGTCTGAACGGAGGAGGGGGAGGAAGATGTAAATATTGAACCAATTCGCCAATGGCTTTTGCAGTCTTGTCGATTTCAGACTTTGTTTGATGATGTACCCCCAACTAGCGAAGTTTTTACTCTCTCTGTTCCTTCCAGAGTCCTGTATCATTCCCTCTAGTGTCCCAGCCGGCAGACCAGGGTTTACAAGCCGAGGTGTCCATTA
>NMRB01000972.1:13287-30522 GCA_002633025.1 Notospermus geniculatus | reverse complement strand
TTTTGAATGTAGCAAGTGTTGTTGCTGGTTCAGTTGGTATAAGCTCATTAGCCGGTGTAATTACGACCCCAGTTGGTTTTGCATTAGGTGGTGTAACAATTTTCTCTTCATTAGTTTCTTCAGGATTAAGCTGGAAGAAGAAGAATATTCAGCATAAACTTGAAAAACATGAAAAGATAGGAATGTTAGCTGTCTCAAAATTAAACACTGTTAATAACTTAATTAGTGCGGCTTTAACAGATTCGCATATTACACAAGAAGAATTATTCTCATTGATTGTTGGTGAAAAGGAGAAATATATTATCTTAAAGAATGGCATAAGAAAAAAGCAAAGAGAAACTGTTGCAAACCAAAATGTTGATGTGGAAGAACTTAAAAAAACTTTATTAGAAGAAGGAAAGAAATTAGCTCAGAACGAAATAATAGAAAAATTGAAACACTAAGTGATCTAACACGAAGTGAACCAACACGAAGTGATCTAACACAAAGTGAACCGACACGAAGTGATCTAACAACAACAGTGAATCATAATAATAATAATTATTATTATTACCCAAACCCTTCAGCACCGCCAAATTATTATTAGTTAAATGAATATCAACTATTTCATCAATGAACCAGAATGTGAAGAAGCTATATTATTGATATTTATTTGGAGCATTATCACTTCATTAAATCTATTACTTTAAAAAGTATAACATTTTACAATTCTAGGTGGACAGGTGATTTTCTTCCAGAAAGTGTAAAGGTCTTATATTTTTTAACAACTAAACAATGGGATCTAAAAGGCGAAATTATAGACGCTGAAGAAGTTTGTGGTGAAAGATATTCATCATCACGTTTCAAAGATGATTGTGTGGAAGTTGTAGAAAGTAGACGAAACTATTATGGAACACATCAAAGTAGTAAAAATGAATATAGTTTTCCACTTAATCAACATTTTAGTTTAAGGGAGTTTTGTGATGAGTGGCAGAGGATAATCAAAAAAGGTGAAATAAATCATGTAAAGTTTTACTGTGACAATAACAACTATATTATCATTGAGTTAACAGAAGATAAAGACTTTAGCTTTGATGTGATGTTTAAAACTAGAGATATAGGCGAAAGGTATTTTGAGACTTTAGAAGTTACACTGGAAAGCTTTTCTTACTAGAGATCTAAAATTTTAAAAAGTCACTATAACAAAAAAGCAGAATATTTAGTAGAAGTAGTTAATCAATGGTTTCGGTTTAAGCAGGAGAAATTTACTAAAACAGGTAAGTATTATTCAACTAAACCATTACCATTTTATGTTACTAATCTCTTTTCAAGATGTAATTTAATCGATCAACAATATACTCTTCATAATAACAAATACTCAGACATGTTATCTCCAATACCTGTGGATGACGGAGATCAGATTAAACTACAAAGATTTAACCCAATTAGTTGTGATAGAAGAGTAGATAAAATAACAATTCACCTAAAGTTTCAAATAACAGATAAAAATAGAAAAGTTGTAAATTTCAGAGGAAGTCAAGTATTGATTCATTTTACTCTTGAAACTAATCCAGTTGATTTGTCCCCTATATAAATAACTATGGGGCAAACATTAGACTCGTTAGATATTTTTGTTAGTGATACCAGCGGTGATGATCATCAGCACTTCGAAGTAGCGAAATGTAACATGTCTTATTATCAAAACCAACTAAACTTTGCAGTTTACTGTGCTAGTACTTTATGTGGGCTGCCAGATTTGGGGAAAAATAGAGGAGTACTAATTGACTCAGTTTATCAGTTTCATTTTTACTATCAAGTCCGAAAAATTCTAAAACAATTACAAATTCCTTTACCAACAGAAGCAGCTTTTAAACCATTAGATAACAATATCAATAAAACTATGTTTACTAGGTTATGTAATGAATTTAGAGTTTCGCCAACTACTGACTTCAGAACAAAAAGAGGTGACAATTATGGTTTGGGTACTATAATTATGGATGGTTCACCAATATCTGGTAATGGATTTATAAATCATAGAAAACATTTTGCTTTACCTGATAAACACACTATACATTTGCACAATCTCTGCATAAAATACAAAAAATAAAACAAGGTAATGATGGTTGGAAATATTTTATTCATCCCAGGGATAAATTATCACCAGCTGGAACCCAAAGATTAAACGATTCTATCAGAACTTATGTTTATTGTATTCTAGGGGCACAAGCTGAAACTAGAACTGCTATAACTGGAAGTTTTGGAACTAAGCTAGATGCACAGAAACAATTTCTTAAACTAATGAATGATTCTACCGATAAACACACAGATGTTTCAACTTCTATTGCAAGATATCAAAAAGCAATAAATGATACTCATGTTAGATTAGATTATGTTATTGGCCCAGGACTTTACATAATTAGTTCAGATATGGTTTAAAAGTTGGTAGTATAGAATGAAATGGTCCATGGACCATGTGCTCACCCGTTTGAACTATAATAGTGTAATGACAGAGAGAGGTGCATGTCAGTTATGAGCAATCTGGGTCAAGTCATTCCCAAGTTGCAGGACTTCAATGATTTTGGGGTTATGCCACCTGGCGGCCATATTGGATGTCAGATCAGGCCAAAACTTCACATGCACATAAAGGTCATCTAGAGGGAGCCACACAGCACATTTGAGCGCTCTGGGTCAAGTCGTTCCTGAGTTATAGCACATTTGATGACTTTCGGGTTACGCCACCTGGCGGCCATATTGGAAGTTTAATCAGGCCGAAATTTGACGTGCTTGTAAAGGTCATCAAGAGGGAGGTAAATATCAAGTTTGAGCAATCTGGGTCAAGCCGTTCCTGAGTTTTAGCACTTGGATGATTTTCAGGTTACGCCACCTGGCGGCCATATTGGATGTNTCGAATCGGACCGAAACTTGGTGTCATAGGTCATCTGACCTAGGGGTATATACATGTATGTACCAAGTTTCAGATCAATAGCTCCAGCGGTTACGAAACGTGCCCTGCTAACGGACGACGACGACGACGGACGCTGACTGACGACTATAGCTCACGGGTGAGCTAAAAAGGGCCGAGGAAATAAGATGTTCTGCGGTATGGCTGGGATCATTTCACTATTACTGGGCAGATTTCAACCAAACTTGGTACATACATGTACCATGATAGTGGTGGGGCTAGGGCACCTTCTGGTACCACCCATCCCTCTGTTATATAATCCATAGCAACAGCATAGCAACGCCATTATTCTGTGGTACCCCTGGGATCATTTCAATATTACTGATTAGAATTCAACCAAACCTTGTAGGATGATAACGGGGATGATAATCTACGCCATGGTACCAGTCATTACCCAATTATGTAATCCCTAGCAACAGCATAGCAACTCCATTGTTCTGCGGTACCCCTGGGATCATTTCAATATTACTGATTAGAATTCAACCAAACCTTGTAAGATGATAATGGGGAGGATAAGCTACGCCATGGTACCAATCATTACCCAATTATGTCATCCCTAGCAACAGCATAGCAACTTCATTGTTCTGTGGTACCCCTGGGATCATTTCAATATTACTGATTAGAATTCAACCAAACATTGCAGGATGATAATGGGGATGATATGCTACGCCATGGTACCAGTCATTACCCAATGGGGTACCCGCATGACATTTTTCGCTGTTGACGTCACGTCGTCAAAGCATGTGTACATTTTTCTACACAATTTTCCGTGGAAATTTCCCCAAAAGACGTTGTGAGTATTTGCATCCTGTGGCATTTCTGACGAAACAAAGCAGTGATATATGGAGAACTTTGAACATGAAACAGGACAGTGTAATTTAATCAAAATTAAACCAAAGAGTGTGGTTTATTTTGGGGCAAGAAGTAAATGGAAATTCTGTTAGAAAATAGGACTTCCGGGTCTTACACTGACAGCGCCACGTCGTGGCGTAGTTCTGCGGGTTCCTCATTGCTATTATTATCGTTGTTCCAGGGCGTCTCTCTGCATCGAATGTCAACGGTATCGAGTTATTTTTCCTGATTGGCCGATCGGACAGCATTTCCACCGATGATTTTACTCTGGCAAAGAGATTTATCACGACACTGGTGGACTTGTTCCGAGTGTCCAGTAAAGGAGGTAAATATGATACATCTTTTGCATCTGGATTGTTTCAAAATGTCTTGAGCCAATTGTACTTTAGCGACGGCGACCCGTTATGAGACCCAAGTAATTACAGCCTCGCGATCGGATGCCGACCAAATCACACGACAGGGTCGGCGTTGAACGCAAGATCGTGCGTCGGTCGCCGGCGATGGTCGTGCGTCGAAGCATTACCAGCTTTGGCAGGACACTTTGACGCGCACGCGCCGTAGCAAAATGACGCACTCCCGATCAACACGCAAAATGTACAGCAGTCATACTTTTAACAATTGTGGCGCCCCATAGGATTTCTGCAGCAACTTTGCCTATAGCATGCACATGAGATTCCTCTATTGAAGACGAATACCCTGGCTTAGTTTGGGGGGATTTCAAGAAAGTTTTCTGGTGTTACCTATGAGGCTCTAAATTTGACACCTTTTACGCTGTCCGAAGAGGCACTGAGCTGAAAATTCGCGCTTTCGTCAACTTCGGACGTGCGGGCAAAGAAAATCATGCTAGATGGCATATTTGCGTATAGCTCCGGTGGATGGTTATAACATTGGCTGTGTATGTGTGAATTTTCATTGGGTTTTGCCGATTTTGGCTGGTGTCACCAGGGGCCCTGAAAATCAGATGTATTTGGGTCTGCTAAGCTGAAAGTCGATTTTCAAGCCTCGCGACGTCGTCCTTCTCGGGGCCGCGTCCAACGTTGTCAACGATGCAGCGTCGTTGACAACCATGACGCGGCTCACTCATTGATCAAAATGACGCACGTGATCACCGAGCATAGCGTCACGTAGCGGCGTTGATATTCCGTCCAAAGCTGGTAGAATGGTATAAATTAGGCTTTACGCTGTGTATTATATGCACGCTGGTCACCCATCCACGTAGTGACCGCGCGCTCCGGGCTTACTGGATATAGCATAATCATAAAAAGCATAACATAATCTTAAACCTGGTACCCAAAGTTATACCCAGTTGAGATGTACAAAAAGTGTCCTGGATATCATGTTTTTTTACACGGGAGCGAGGTGTAGATGGCACGTGCAGAGGGAGCGCATCTTGTGCAAGACCCCATAACAGTTGGTGTTCAGTATCAGAGGCGATTTCGAGAAAAAAGCTGAAGAAAGGATTTTAGTTTAATGGAGAATGCATTACACAGTCAAACTTCGAACGAGTATCCTGCAACACTTGTCGCTTAGAAATCGATGTGATCTTCACAAAATGTACATTGCGACCTACTTATTTCAAATATGCCATTAACTCATTTCAACAAAATTTTCATTGAACCTCGTTTCCAGGTGCAGGGCCACCGGTGAGTTTGCTACGCGGTGACTCCCCATTTAGGTGCAGTTACCAAATGATTTGCATTTCCAATGAAATACGACCAATGATTGCATCTCACTTGGCACTGGAATCTGACAGCATTAAATGTGTTCCTACACAGCAAATGAACAGTCCTTAGATCTTAGAGTCCTAATCTGACAGCATTAAATGTGTTCCTACACAGCAAATGAACAGTCCTTAGATCTTAGAGTCCTAAAAAATAGCCACTGTTAGCTTTGATAACTGGCCTGCAAACACGAGGCATTCGTCTGATTAGTTTCAGGAGACAGACACTTGATATTTCATTCCAGCAACATCCACAGATTTTCAGAATCTGACGGTTGTTCTCCTCTGACTCATCTATCCAGGTCCAATGATTGGCTGGCCAAGGCATTACCTTCAGCAACCCATCCTGTTCCTTTCTCTCCATGTTTCTCGACCTGGAGAGAAAGGAACAGGATGGGTTGGTGAAAGTTATGCCTTGGCCAGCACATCTTAACCCTATCGAGCTAGTAGGCCTATGGGATGAGCTGGATTGACGAGTCAGAGGAGAACAACCATCAGGAGCTGAAAATCTGTGGATGTTGCTGCAGTGTTGCTGGAATGAAGAATCCAGCGATTGTCTCCTGAAACTACAGTAATCAGACGAATGCCTCGTGTTTGCACGCCAGTTATCAAAGCTAACAGTGGCTATTTTTGAGGAATTTAAGATTAAGGACTGTTCGTTTGCTGAGTAGCAACACATTTAATGCTGTCAGATTCCAGTTCCAAGTGAGATGCAGGGCAATCATTGGTCGTATTTCATTGGAAATGCAAATCATTTGATAACTGCACCTAAATGGGGATATGATTGATGTTTTAAAGACTGTAACCACTTGCAAACTGTTGCCAGGCAACACATTTTGCAAATATCAAATTATTATGTAATAAGTGGTAATAAATGGCTCTGTAATTGCCAATATCATCAGAAGGACATGGAATTGTATCTTAGTTGTGAGTAAAGGAATTTGAAAGCAATCCTTATCTGCTTTTCAGTTTTTTTCCAAACTGGATGTTCCGATCGATTTTCCAGGAATTTGACAAAGTGCGATTTTCATGTGAAAATCCCAACATTTGGGGGATGCAACATGAAATTTGCATCACTGGAATACTCTATATATCCCCTGACAACATTTTCCAGTGATTTTGGCCAGCCAAGCACATCCATTTTTACTACAAATGTGAATACTTCATAAATCACAAGGTGTACCCAAACTTTCAGCTGGCACTGTACATGTTATTGTATTGTTTATATTACTTGAATTATTAAAAGTTCAACATTGTTATACATTGTTTCCGTGTTTATCGTATACGAACCCTACTTTTGTAGCTTTGCCCGAATGCACGGTCATTCAAAAACGCTACAATTGGTGTCAGAAGTGGGATTCTGAGATACGATACAGGATACAATTTAACAAGTTAAGAAAATAATAAAATAAAATGGCAAAACCGGCACCGCTCGAGCAAATAGTTAGACCCGCAAGTGAAGAACCTCTGATTCACGAGGACGAGGACGAATGAACGACACTGGAAATCAGTCGCAATCGGTAGGCCTATCCTACGTAGATGATCTAATCATTGTTTCATATACGAACAACGACGGATCTCATAACGGTGAAAACGAAACGTCTAATGTAGTGGATATTTTGCACGAAATTACGATAGCTATATCCGATAAGAAGTCATCGGCCACACCCGATTATAACGTTGAGTTGCTAAAGAACGGTGATCTTTAATACATAGATCTGAATCAGAAACAGTAAGGATTAGCTTCAAAAAGACGAAAAATGGCTGAGGAATCACCAATGCGAGACGGGGAGCAGAGTGTTGATGAGGAGATTGTTTTTAACCCCCGCGGGCAGATCGAAGACGAAGACGACACGCCCAGGCGGCCCTTCGATAGAGGAGAAGGCGTAGCCAGAGGTGGCGGGAAGTGGGACAAGCCCGTCAAAGTTGATAGTTTTTCGGGAGAGCAAATGCAGTCATGGACGGTGTGGAGGAGAATGTTCGAGCGGATAGCGAAGATGAATGGATGGGAAAACGATATGGCCAACCGACTGTTCAGGTTGTTGCGAGGACCGGCTCTTGAAGTGGCATGCGGTCTACCAGATGGAGATCTGGAATGTTATGCGTCATTGATGAACGTCTTGGAAGGACAATTCGGTCCCGGAAAGCAGGCGGAGCTACATCTCGCAGAGCTGAGGAACAAGGTCAAAAAATCTGATGAGAGCTACCGCGAATTAGGACGTAGCGTGACGAAGTTATGCTCGCTGGCCTACCCAGAAAGTTCCTATGAAGAAAGACAGCGTCATGCGAAAATTTACCTTATTGAAGCTATCCCAGAATCCGAGCTAAGAGTAATGATAAGTACGGCCCGTCCTACCAATATAGATGAGGCAATCTGTCTGGCAGAGGAGTTTGACGGGATACGTAAGCTAGAAAAGCAGAGGAACCACCGTTCGGGCATGGCGAAGGGAAACGTGCGGAGTGTGAATGCCGAAAACGGACCTGATCAGAATAAACGTATCGAGCAGTTAGAAAATTTGCTTGAAGCATTATGGCACGGACCTCCGCCGCACCATAGACGTCCCAGAGACGAGAGAAACCAAAGAGTACGATGCTGGTCTTGTAATCAGGAAGGTCACATGGCACGACATTGCCCCAGACGCGAAAGGATGAACGCCGGAGAAAAAAACGAGCCCAGGCCGGGGCCACGGGACATGCGTCGGTCAGAAAAGATGTAGAAAAAAAGTCCCAAACCAAGAGGGGTAAACAGCCAGGGCCAGTTAAAGAAAAGATAACAACAGAGAAAGAGAACCAACCTGATGAAGGAGGCAGCACATCGCAGGCGACAGAGGACGGTAAGAGGACAATAAGACGAATCGGACCGAAAACGAGTAATGCATTGTTCGTCCGAGGAAAAATTGGAGATACGAAGATCAACTTCCTTATTGATACGGGATCCGTAGTCACGATACTTAGCTACGATAAATACATGGAAATAGATCAAAGTTTCAAGCCGGCACTTCAGCCTACCAAGTTGGAATTACTTGGAGCGGACGATTCTCAGCTGAAGGTCTACGGACAGTTCGATGGAGATCTGGGAATACTATCGAATAGTAAAACAACGTTCACGGTTATCGTCGCCGAAATATCGGGTGATGGTTTGCTCGGGATGGATTTCATGAATCACTTTGGTTGCGAAATCTACCCACTATCTATGTCATTGGTTTGTCAAGATGAGCAGATTCAGTGTTCCGATTCTGAAATAGGGAGCGACCGTAACGTTGCGTTATGCCATCGGCTTGTCGTGTCAAAAGCCACATTAATACCGCCTCATTCTAAATCCGTGCTGTTCGTGAAGCAGCGAAAGCGAAAAGGTTATTTAGGCAAGTGGGCCCTGGCTGGTCCAACCAAGTTGTATCAGGACGATGAATTGTTTCGTGATGGATGTGTCATCGGTCGGTCGTTGGTAGATGCGGAGAAAGATGTGATCCCATTGCCAGTTATCAACGTGTCGGAGGAGCCGATACTGGTGCCTGCAGGCAGAGTCGTCGGAATCGCGCACCCTGTTCAGTCGATGAGTGGAGTTGAAGGAGAAAATGTATCCGCTTCTGAGTCCAATCTCAGTGGGGCGGATGAGATGATTCGTCGTGAATCGTCTGAGGCTTCATTAAAGCCTGGTTTTGTCAGGTCTACACCCGGACCTGGCATGTCTGAGATTTCAAACGGAAATCTCGAGGTGTTGGAAGTACCTGTGACGTCGGAGTCAGAAGCTTCCTGGTTACCTAGGTGTCAATCAAGTAGGCCTAAATCCGGAAAAGAAAAGCCGAGTCGAAATGATGGAAAGGAACGTGAGCTCACTGTACATATGTTGCCCAATCATTGTGTTGTGAATAAGTTAACGAATCATTAGGAATCGTTGTCGGGTGAAGATCGTTCGCCCGGACCCCCGTCCATTTCGTTAAACGAAGGTGGATGTACTACGAATCAGAATCGCTCTTTGGGAACGGGAAATGACCGTCAGATGGAAGAACAAGGGACGGACCTAGACGACGTCGAAGATAGTGATACGTGGAGCGAAGATGTGAAGACGATGATCGAACGAAGTGTTGAGCACCTGGATGAAAACCAGTCCGTCAAGGTCAAAGAATTAATACACAAGTATGAATCGTTATTCTCCAGAAATAGTAAAGATATCGGGAGAGCCGTTGGAATCAATCGGGAGAGCCGTTGGAATCAAACATTCCATTGACACTGGCAGTTCGCCACCGTTGAGCCAGCAGATGAGAAGGTTACCGATTCATCAGCAAGAAGAGGCCGATAGGCAGGTGAATGATATGCTTGCCATGGGAGTAATAGAGCCGTCAACCAGTCCCTGGAATAGTGGCATTGTACTAGTGGAAAAGAAAGACAAAACGAAGAGGTTCTGTATTGACTTTCGTCGCCTGAATTCAGTGACGAAACCTGCTCACACTGGTTATGTGCAGAGAATAGATATGCAACTCGATAGTTTACAGGGGTCCAAGTGGTTTTCTACATTAGATGTCACCAGTGCATACTGGAATATTGAAATGGACGATGGGCCAAAGGAAAAGACAGCCTTTTCCACGCGTTTAGGTCATTTTCAATTTAGAAGGCTTCCATTTGGATTAGTAGGATCGGGGTACACGTACACTCGATTTATGCAACATATTATGATGGGACTTGAATTTTCTGCATGTTTGATATACTGTACCTTGATGACGTAGTTACTGTTGGTCGCAGTTTTGATGAAGCGTTAGAAAATCTGGAGAAAGTGTTCGGGCGTCTTCACGACGCAGGTGTCAAACTCAAACCCAGGAAATGTTTCCTGTTCCAAAAAGAAACTGACTTTTTGGGGTATCGGGTATCCGAGAACGGCATCATGACGTCACCTGATAAATTTGAGGCCATTAAACTTTGGCCGCGTCCAGAAAATGTGTCTGACGTGAGGTCATATCTTGGGTTGGTGGCTTACTATAAGAATTTTATACCGAACTTCGCAGACAAGGCGAAGCCTCTGTATCAATTAACGGAAAAGAATAGGATCTTCGAATGGACTGAAGCCGCTGAGGACAGTTTCAATGAACTAAAGCAATGCTTGATATCCGCACCAATACTGGCCTATCCAAACTCGAACGGACGGTTTATCTTAGACACTGACTGTTCAGGATACGCTATGGGGGGCGTTGTGTCGCAGATGCAGAATGGTCTAGAAAAAGTGATCGCGTACGGGAGTAAAACACTCAACAGGGCCGAGAAAAACTATTGCGTCACCAGACGGGAATTACTTGCGGTAGTGACGTTTGTTAAAAAATTTCGACATTATCTCTCGGGAAGAAGATTTACAATACGAACGGACCATAGTAGCCTGCAATGGCTTATGAACTTTAAGGAGCCGGAAGGACAGTTGGCCAGGTGGATAGAATACCTGAGTGCGTTCGATTTCGAGATTATACATAGGCCTGGAAAGGACCATGGAGCGGCAGACGCACTCTCTAGGATACCGTGCAAATTTTGTGACAAGTGGGGGTTGAAAACGGCTCATTGCGTAAATGTGGTGAGCGAGAAGCAGACTCGGACGGAGACAGCTGAGCGAAGTTCATTGAAAGATACCGCTACTCAAACCGAATATTCCGGCCCGTTGGAAGATGCGGCACCTCCGAGAGTAAAATGGATCCCGAAATGTTGGTATAAGAAGAATAAACCAATCAGAAAACGACGTAAAGACAAACAACGTGCGCGGGCCATCGTTATTGGAAACGACCCCGCGTGGACGGATACGGAAATTGCCCTTGCCCAACATCAAGACCCTGAGCTGACATGGATCATTGAATTGAAAGAATCTGCACTGGAAAGGCCGTCGTGGGAAAGCGTGGCGCTGCAAGACGAAGCTGACAAGCATTACTGGTCAATGTGGGACCAACTCGAATTCAGAAATAACGTACTCTGCCGGAGGTACGAGTCAGAAGACGGTAGAACGGTGTCCTTTAAGGCAATACTGCCACGGAAATTCCATGAAGAAGCTTTCAACCAGTTACACAGCGTGCGAACGGCTGCCCACCTCGGGTCTTTGAAAACTTACGACAAAATGCGACGTCGATTCTACTACAAGAACCTCAAACGGATTGTGTACGAGATGTGTGAAAGATGTGATAGATGTGCGTCGCGCAAGTCCCCGCCTCATCGTCAGAGAAGCACCTTGCAGACCTATCTCGTCGGATTACCTTTAGAAAGAGTATCGGCCGATATTCTTGGTCCTCTACCCATCACGGCTAGACGGAACAAATACATACTGCTGGTTGGAGATCAATTCACGAAATGGATTGAAGCCTATCCCCTGCCAAATCAAGAGGCTATAACAATTGCGAAGAAAATAGTGTCCGAATTCGTGTGCCGATACGGAGCTTTTCGTCAATTTCACACTGACAAGGGATCAAATTTCGAATCGAAGATAGTGAAAGAAGTTTGTGAGATTCTTGGAATTCAAAAAACGAGCACAACCCCATACCATCCTCAATCCGATGGGATGATTGAGAGGCAGAACCGGACCCTATTAGCATCATTGGCGATGATGGTAAAAAGAAACCAAAAAGATTGGGATGAGCAGTTGCCTTTCGCCATGCTAGCGTACCGGACCGCGGTACACGAGACCACGAAGCAAACCCCTTACTTCATGTGTTTCGGGCATGAAGTAAACTTACCTATTGACGTCATGTTTGGATCCCCCGATTTGACCGAGATCGATGATCAGGGCATTGAACCTGAAGACAACGCATCAGAATATGCCGCAGATTTACGACAGAAATTCGAAGATGCATTTCATAGGGTACGAGAGAATATACGAGGACAACATAAGCGGCAGAAGAGGTCATACGATCAGCGAGCACACGGCGGTTCTCTCAACGTAGGAGACTTTGTGTGGTTATATAATCCCCGGAAAAAAAAGGAATCACGACAAAGCTTGCGTGTAATTGGACTGGGCCCTTCATGATCGTGAAGCGGCTTTCAGACACTGTATTTCGTATTCAGAAAAATAAAATATCAAAACCAAAAGTCGTGCACTACGACAGACTTAAGTTGTATCGCGGGACGAACGTGAAACCGTGGGAAGTCGCAACCATGATTCCAGAGATGATCGACGTAACCTTGGAGAACGAAAATGGTAGTGACGATCAGAACGCTGAGCTGGGGTCCACACCGAATGAAAGACCGAGACGCGAGACGAGGCGACCGCAGAGACTTATCAAAACATAAGACAAAGTTAATGAAATACGATGTTGTCGATATAACTTTAAACGTTCTTTGTTTTTTTTAAGGATGCCGTTCGCCCGACGTCAATTGATCAATTGTCCGAAGTGCCCCCAGAAGTTTAAAAACAAAGATTCGCTCCGAGTACACAAGAGCCGGTGTAGATGAAATGCCAGAGAAGAGCTGTGCCCTTATCGCTGTGGAAAGACATTCTCAAATTCCAAGCTGGCCTTGCATCACGCGATGAGCGAATGTAGAATCGTGAGTTTGCCGAAAGACAAAACGTTGAAGATAAAGAAGAAAGAGAATAGTGCGGCAGAAATGTCGATAACACAAAGAAATTTGCTCAAAGACGTTTTTGGTGACGATGTTTTCTCCGATGAGGACACTGCTACCCCTACCAGAGACGAGCCAGGAGATAAATTTAGTTATTTAAATAAGATATCAGACATTAGTGAGGATGAGGATTCCCTGGATTCATTCCATGTGCCAAACTTCAGCAATGGTGAAGAAGTGGCTGCGATCTTGGCGAAAAACGATTACGGACTAGGGATATACGAACCAGAAGATACACCAACGATAAAGAGTGACGAGAAAATGGAAGTAACGATGAAAGATAGTAAGGATGTGAAAGGAACAGTGAAGAACAATGAGAGTGTAGAAACGGCAATGAAGAATGATGTAAATGTAGAAATGGTGGTAGAGGAAGAAAAGAGTGCAGAAATAAGAGTGAAGGACAATAAGAGTGCGGAAATAAGAGTAAAGGACAATAAGAGTGCAGAAATAAGAGTGAAGGACAATAAGAGTGCTGATATGAGAGAGGGGAACAAGAATGAAGAAAGGAATGTAGGAAATGAGAACGGGAAGGTGAAAGAAGGTGATGAAGAGGAAATGAAGACGGAAGAAAGTGGTATGGATAAGAAGCACGAGTGCGGGAGTGGGAGGAAACTAGCTAAATGTATAGAATTGAAGAAGGTGAAGTTTGCGGACACATGTTCGGTAAAGGCAATTGGTTCGGAGGAATACTTGCCGTTCAAACTGATTCCCCTTGATAATGCGACGGCAAAACCTGTAGACCCACGTCTCGCAAGGGGAAACTGCCGTGGCTCGATTTACTTCACGGAGCCTAAGGAACCACCCACTAAGTCCCTGGACGAAATGATTCCGTGGGAATTCGTCAAAGTTGAGTCTACTGGCAAGCCGGACGGAACGATAGTGACGGTGACAAGAACGTGGAGATACGGTCGCGGCCGATCAGGATGCGAGTAAGGGAAGAGGAACGATTTAGAGTAGTCGGAGTTACGTGCTATGGAAAGCTCGGAATGGTTGTCGATTGCAGTGAAAATCGTTAATATATATAAAAAAAATGATTCGGAGTTAAATTCTATAAAATGTTGAAACGTTCTGACGTTAGTGTTAAAGTTTCAGTGTTCTTCTAATTCAGTTCGTGAATTGGATTACCCCAGTCTCAGATTTGCGGTTCGTTACAGCGATGGTGAAAGTGGTGTTGATCGTGGTGACGTTTTAATGAGATGGGTTATCTTCTTGATATGGAGTCGTTTCAATGCGTAAACGTTTTATGTTTTTAACGATTGTGATTGTTACGGAACGAATTCGAAATAATGGAGACGCAGAACGATATCCGGCTGTGCATATCAGTGTTCGAGCATTTGTAATATAGTTTAACCTGTTCAGGAGTTTCTTAAACGTGGCCATGATTCTTCACACGACGTAACGAAAGTGACGGTACAGCATACGGCTGTACAAACCTACCAAGATTTTCGTGTGTTCACCCGTTAATCGTATTCAGCATTTGATGTCAAATCACTCAAGAACGGAAAAGGACGATGGAGCACTACCCGACCCGCGAAGAGAATTATAGAGAAGCGCCACCTACCTGTCCTGTGATCTTCCTAAACTTTCAGCAATACTGATAAACTGGCCTGCGGGCAAAATAATTTCAAATTCGAACGTGACGTTGAATTTTGGTCGGGGGCTTTATAGAGATTTTGCCCTTTTTCAAAGTGTGGGGAACCCCCCCCCCCCTTTTTACCCTCTTAGGTCCATGCCACAGACTCCTTCCTGAAATAGACTCCTTCCTTGATTTAGACTTACCTCTCTCACTTGACTTGCTATAAATAGATTTACCATTTTTTCACTGCTCTGAGGATTTCATAAAGCTACGTTAAATTAATTACCTTCATTGCTACTATAACCATCCATCAAAGTCAGGCAAATAGGACTCTTAACGGTATCATCATTCACAGTGAAACTCATTTAAATTACCTCCGTAAATGCTATGAATAGAATATGTCTTTGTCCATACCGTTGTCATTGACGTCCCGCCTCCGTGTATACTGCAAAGCTTTGTACAATGCATTTATACATGCTATAGCGTTTGTTTACGTTATGACGCCACTGTGTGCGTCATGTATTGTAATGTGTTGCTATGTTTCACGTACATCGATTCTCGCTCCGATTCAGAGTCCCGCCCTACTTTTCAAAATTTTAGTACTCCTAAACCGCACATACGAATTTTATAAGATATTGACATCAGGTCCATTGGTATTTAAAGTTATTGGGAAAATTTGGTTTATCATTCGACTATGTCGAGGTCATGGTTTTTGAAGCGAGTTTTAACACAACACATGTTTCCGTCCGACAGCCCGCCCGGCGGTAGCGATCTACGATTTGTGTCAGGGCCTACCTACGTGGTTCCGGCGCTGATTACAAAACTATTATACATAGAATATTCTTTAAACTCACCCTTAAGAATGTTTGTAGATCAAACTTTCATTTACCATTGAATCTGTAAAGCGACTCTAACTTGCCTTTGTGTAATTTGCCTTTGTTTTCGGCTTTCTCGCCGCGGCCTGGCCGCCTCGTGTCTTTGCGTCGCGTGACGCACCTCGACTTAAGATAGCACGTGGTTACCGTATGGTGTTAAAAATTGGTTTGTTCGGTAGGTTTTTGTCATACATTTCCCACCAAACTTCAGCATATGATAGAAAACTATCTTACCTTGTAATCCCATGTGCGATTTGTCTCGACTCCGTATATTTGTAAGTGAAATCAGTGTTAGAAGTCGGAGTTCGGGTCCCGGTTTCATGAAAAATTTCGTCGAGTAAGAATTTCAACCAATCGGAGCCTTGGTTTGTTCAGTTACGGCGCTGCTGATTGGTCGGCGGTTTGCCGGTTTAGGTATAGAGCTCGAGCCGATGACGTCATCACGAAAAAATCCGCCATCTTGCCGGTCAAACTGACGTCAAATGACGTCGGCGACCCACGTGGTGCAGTTTGTCGTCAGCGCAAGTGGAGTGTTGCGTCTTCAACCATGACGCGATTTGCACGTGGCGCACTTTGTCGTTGACCGGCAGCATGGCGGACTGCAGGTCAAACGTGACGTCATAATGAGCCGCGGCTCAAGCTCTATAAATAGCGTCATGAGCGCGTCATTGGAGCATCATTTGATCTTATGACATCATAAGGTACTGGTCTTAATAGAGGAACTTCACGTGACGTCATCATTGACGTCATAATTCGCACGTCAGCCATGTTGGACGTCATCTGAAGCTACGAATGCGTTGGAAGCGACGTCCAGCATGGCGGCATCTCGTCGCGGCAGTGACGTCACAATCGTCAGTGGGATTCCTCTATAGGTGGACCGTGGCCCCGGCCTAGGATGTATAGGGTGTGACCTAGTTGATAGCGCACGTGTAGAGCATGAGTATAGTGATCCGTCTGGGATACATTGCGAGATATTATTGAATCATCCGTCCACGTACATACATGTGATTGTATTGTTTATATTACTTGAATTATTAAAAGTTCAACATTGTTATACATTGTTTCCGTGTTGATCGTATACGAACCCTACTTTTGTAGCTTTGCCCGAATGCACGGTCATTCAAAAACGCTACACATGTTTGATAGCTGACTGGGTTTCTCATCGTATTGCATAAAATTCCCCCAAACCCTGAAAAATGGTGCAAACTTGCATTGTCAGCGGGTGCAAAGTCACGTGCTGCCAAGGGAAATCTGGCATAGAATTCCAGATGAATACGAATTTCCGTCAAAAGAGCGCGCGGTGGTTGCAAGCCATCCAAGTTCCAACCCGAAGATGACGATCGTTAGGCCTACATGGGTGTCGTGTTTGCTCACTGCATTTTGTATCAGGTAGGTAATGTTAAGGAAATATCTTTATAGAAGTGCTGAGTTCAACCCCGAGGCATCATATTCGGCTATGTCAAGCAATAATATGATGGAACACACTGTAGCCCCCCCCCCCCCGCCTGACTCATGATTCAATTTCTGCGTATGCCAAGATGAGGCAGACCTTGGTTCATAAATTCGATCAACTGATCTAAGTGCTAACTGATTTAGACTTCGACCTGATGCATGTGCATGTTTCATTTCACTGAATCTCTTGTTACATATGAATTAAAAAACTCTCGGCTTCTGTCTCGATTTCAATCAT
>NMRB01000971.1:193939-209875 GCA_002633025.1 Notospermus geniculatus | reverse complement strand
GGCAAAGATTCGATAAAATAGCGGACCGTAGCCATAATCCTTAGCTAGCAGCGAGCGCGGAAGGCGCGAGCCGAAATATCGACGGGAGTCTGGGGGCCTCACCCGGGACAATTTTTAGAAAAATAAGAGTGCTTTTACGCCATTTCCCGCCATTTGAGAGCAAAATTGGACACTCTAGCCATGTAGGCGGTCATGCCGCAGTGGCATTATCAGCGATCTCTGCAGTGCTGCCATCCTGTGTTAAGAAGAAGAACCACATGTAAGCCATTGCACATTATGCAGCGGCCAATGTGAACCCTGTACCCCCCCTGTTCAGGGGTCACCACTAAATTAGTGTCGAAAAAGTGTCGAGTTCTGGGCGCTCAATTTTTTTCTTATCGTCGTACCTCTGTCGACCCCCAAAATAGATAATGTCGAATTCCTGGCGTTTACTTCATAATTGCTAATAGAAATGACTAAAAGAAGGTAAAAGATTAGTGAAAAAAGCTGGTGAATGCCTGACGATTTCATTTGATGTCCTGGGTGAATTAGTGTCGAATCCTGACCCCAGAAAAATTTTCTAGGTGTCGAATAAGTGTCGAAAAAACGTCGACCCCTGAACAGGGGGGGGTACAGGGTTTACATTGACCGCTGCATTACCACTTCTTGACTGCAGTCTCTCACACTATCGCAGATGGCAAGTTTACTGCTACGGATTACAACCCCTCTCGTCACGTGCAAAGGCCTACAACCAGTGATTGACAAAGGTATGTCTTATGAAGACCTTTTCTGGCGCATTCCATAAAATGAAAGAAAAAAGGAAAAATCTGTGAACTTAGTATGATGCCAATAGATTTTTTAGGGGCGCGGTTGGCGCAGTTGTTGAGCGCCGGACTCGAGACCGAGATTCTCGGCCGAGTCCCCACTTCGTATTCAAAACTGGTCTCAAAGGATCAGTGAGTGAGCACCGAATGAGCTACCGGTACTCCTAGCTTTCCTCTGAATGGCTTCTGGGGAGACTATGCAGTGTGAAGTGCTCTGATACTGCACATGTAGTAAAGTGACAAGCGCTATACATGGGTATATGACAAAAGCTTTGTATCATTGTTATGCCAGGCCTATCCTACATTTATGCCTACATGTAGGTCTACCAACGCCATGCCCGCCACTCTCCAACCCAACTGCGTTGTCAGCGAATGGACCCTGATGTACGTACATTTTGTAATGCTTTTTGTAGTTCGTATTGATGCCGCTAGGTGGCTCCCTCTAAGTTGGCAGTGCTCCTTTAAGATCTGAGTACAGTGGGGACATGTTTCCAACATTTTCCCACCATTCCCGACACCATGGTCCATATGCATAAAGAAAAGCAAATGCTTTTTACTTGAAAATTGAAGCAATTACTTCCATCCGTATGCATAAACCCAAAGTAAATGCTTTGGCTAAAAAGCAGTTGCTATTAGAAAAAGCAGTTACTATTTACTTGTTCCTTTCTAGCAAATACTAGAATTCATATGCATAATACTGAGCAATTGCTCTAACTGTAGAACCTTTGGTAAACAAGCAAATGCTTGTCAAGTGTAAGCATTTGCTTTGAAGTAGAAGTAAAAGATTATGCATATGAAACCAAGTAATTGCTTTTACTTTTACTTTTGGCTTCAAGCAACTGCTTTTACTTTTTGCTTTTGCTAGAAGTAAATGCTTCATTTTTATGCATACGGCCCCATGTCTTGTGTGTACATGGGAAAATAGTTTTCCAACATGTTGCTCAAAATGGTGCTATAATTTGTTGGCCAGTGTATAGGCCTACAGGGTTAAAAAGAATGTTGTTTTCAATTGTGGAAATGTTGCCAGTTTGGCCTTCACGCAGTTTTAGAAGCAAGGCGACAAGACCCTAAAAATGTACAAAATATGGCACAGAATCACAAGAGTATATGTATAAAGTTACAAAAATGTAAGTGAGTACGGTACCGGTAATCTAAGCAACTACAAAATTATTACACAATTCCATGTACAATGGCACAATATCACAAACTTTACAATAGTAATATATATTTTTTAGAATACAGTTGCTCAAATCACTACACAGTATAATCAGGAATTCAGTGGCGCTAAAGGGCATTACCCTCTCGTGGCAAGGAAAGACACAGTTTTCTTTACACAGAAGGCTTTGCCAAATTATGTATAAATTATTTGTATACACTGAATGCTTAGTTAAATGGTGGTGTACTGATTTTATACCAATCCAGCTTTTGGGGCCCAGTTTGGGTTGTTACACCTGTAGGGAATAGGCATTTAATGGTTCAATACACACGAGACGGTATTGCTCTATTCTTCCATGCTGTGGTCAAATTCTGATTTCATGAGTACTGGGCCATTCATTGAGAATGAAGTGGGTTTCATGGGTGGGTTTGAATGGTCACAAGTTTCAGCTTTAGCAGTGTTGTAGTGACAACAAACATGTGCACTACGTTTTAATAATGGTTGTTTTTGCTGCATTTTGCTCTACTTAATTTTGGCCAACCACTTGTGCAAAGAGGCAACTATGCAGATGATGACGTTGGTTGTGACCATGCTGAAGTTGATTTTCAGCATGATGGTGGTGCAGCTGCTGGCGCCCATCTTACAAGATGCCATAACAGTTTTTTAGGGCATATTGATGATTGCTAAAACAGAATTGGTGGCATGAAGATCCAACTTCGGCATCAGTTTTGATGTAAAATTTCATCAATGTCAACATTTTTTATCAACAATTCATGAGTTCATGGTCACTAGCGCCATCTATTGCATACTGGAAGTACTGTTAGTAGCCCAATAAAGCTGCCTCTAGAGTCCCTTTAAACCTTACCACACATGTGCACGGAAGGATGGACAAACAACTTTCAATAAAATTCCCATGTGCTATGAGGTTTCTGTCTGCAACGGGTTAAATTTTGAGTTGTGTTTCTTTACAACTGAATGGCCAGAGTCTGTTAGAGGAATTTCTTTGTGGTCAGGGGGTAGATGTGAAACAGGCATGAAACATGATCCGATCCATTTCATTGCCTTTTTGGCCCATTGACTATTGTGCTATGGTTGTGCTATGGTATACAGGTCAAACAACCCAAACTGGGCCCCAAAATCTGGATTGGTATAAAATCAGTACACCACCATTTAACTAAGCATTCAGTGCATGTTTGTTGTCTAATATATGAATAGTAATACAAATAGAATACTTGCATGCTTCTACAATATACATGTAACAGTTACACGAAACTTTGAAGTCAGGTTAATTACATATACACACGTATCACATGTAGTGAAGTTCCCTGCGATACAATAGGGAGTTTAAGAGATCGCACGCTAACGATAACATTTACGTTAACGATATTTTTTGTACATGAAATACATGCAAGAAATAGCGTTAACGTAAGCGTAATCGTTAGCGTGTGATCTCTTAAACTCTGTATTAACACGCCAAATCAGTTGTAGAACAGATCGAACAATTTACAGCCAGTTTCATAGAATGGCTGAGCAAGGGCGTTTTAGCTGAGATGAGTGTATTTTTGATTTCACAATAGTATTTATCATGTCATTGAAAAAGGTAAAATTATGATGTTTAAAATATTTGAATGTGGATCATGCCACACGTGCATTTATGCATGTATGCCTTATGCATTTATAATAAATGTACTTGAAATATCGGCTGATAAATGATTTATCATGCCTTGAAAACTATACAATGTACATGTATTGTCATGGACAGACTGCAGTTACGTTTAGTGATGACATCAAATCTCAACATTCAATTCTTTTCCTCTTCTTTCTTATAGTTAGTCTCAGATGCTTGCGATGCTTCCACATACCTAACCCTGAAGAAAAGAGATGTGTTCCTAAAGCTAGGAATCCACTGCTGATTTTCAACTTGATTCAGTTGCGAATTGCTTTGCAACTTGCTACCTGCGATTGAATACGACCGCAAGGAACTGATACCGGTCGCCGACCGATTGCCGACCTCAAATTGATCAAGTGCCCAGTTGCAAAAGCCCCGTCACATATCCACCGTGCCCCGTACGATTTTCCTCACCCAGCGGCCTGCCGTGGATTTTAGAGACTGAAACACTATGATGAATTATGCCGAAATCGCCTCAATAAATAAGCGGAAATTAGGCCGGATCAAACTGGGCACCGTAGAAATTGGCCAAAATGTCTGTTTTTACTCGCCGTACGGGCCCCGGAGTGGATATACGGGGGCTAAAGCAAGTCGCAAAGCAAAATCAGGTTGAAAATCGCAGGTGGATTCCTATTGATCAGGCAACACAATATACATTTATGGTAACTGCGTAATTCACGTGCTCATTAAAATATATTGGGTACCATGTATGTAATTATTCCGTTCTTTATGAATTTTTTTCACTTCAACAATCAGACTAGTCAACAAAATAATGGCCCTATTAGCAGAAAACACAACTAGAGACAAAATCCCTTACCTAATATTTATTGGATCTGAATCCGTATGCGGCATTCTGCGCACTCATGGACCTGAAAGGTACAGGGCGAAAGAAGTGGAGGAACAATTCAATGGACGCACAGGAACGAGTCACTTTTCAAGTTTTTTTTCAGGGTTCATGTGCATGCAACCAGAATGTAATGTAATTCATTTTCTAATCTACGTCGGCCGTCGCGGGACACAAATTTACCTAACGCATACTGTCCGGCTTTTAAAAGCGTAAACATGACGACAATTGGGCCCTACCTCATTTCAATTGCTTGGGGTGAACTTTGGGGCACATCACCAGAAACCTCTTTGATGACAACACCGGAGTCGGCCACCTCGTTTGGATCTTCCACGACCTCTTCTGTAACAGTTGTGGTCGTTGTTATGATCTTCCTGATGACAGACGGGGTGCCCCCAGCGTTGACCGTCCTCATATCTGTGACAACTGACCCGTGGACATCGCTGCTGGCATCCAAAGTTTTTGTCTCCTTCGTGACGGTTGTCGTGCTGCCGCCTGCCACGGGGCCACCTGTGACGATTCCTGTAACGACGGCGCCACCGACGACACCGCCTGTTATCTCCTCAGTTTTCGTGGTTGTCGTAGAGCTGGTCATGCCCGCTGCATTATCATACCGGGCCGACTGGACATCCGTAGCAGATAACGCCATGCTCCCAGCACTTTCGTACCCATAATTGTCGTAAGCACCACCATCCGTTGTCTTGGTCAAGACTGTAGTGGTGGTAGTCTCTTCGAACCCTGCAGACTGATCCATGGTTGGTAAGCTGATATCAACTTCATCGTAGCTGATCTTGGACGTTCTGTCAGTTGCAGCCATCGCGGTGGTTGTAAGTACAGACTCAGAGATAGCACTGCTTGTCAACACTTTGTGGTTGGTTATCAATTCGCCATTTGTACCCATCTTGACGATGTCTGGAATAAAACATGCATTCGTTAAATCTCGCTAATTGGTAAATCTCTTTATCATTTCAACTCATGGCTTGGTTTGAACGTAATCTAAACATGCAGAGGTGATCACTCTTTCCAGGCTGGAAAACTTAGAAACAATCTCAGTTCCTTCTGGTGCAATGCCAAGGAACTGAATGAACTAGTGTCAGGAGGTGACGGTCGCGTACAAAGGGTTCTGCGCTGGAATTTTGATTTAGGATTGCTCAAAAACGACTTAAGAGTTATGAAAAGTGGCTCGAAATCTCGAATTTTTGACGCAAAAAATCTGACTAACTGCACAAAAAATTAAGAAAGTAAGGCTCGGGGGCCCTTCTTCTGATGCTTCCCGAGGAGCCCCGAGACTTTTTTCTCAATTTTGTGTGCAGTTAGTCAGATTTTTTGCGTCAAAGTTTCGAGATTTCGAGTCACTTTGCATAACCCTTAAAGCGACCCCATAGACAGCTGTAGCTATTAGCTCATATCAGTTCGGTCACTTCATCGCAGGTGGCGCTAGCAGCTGACGATCAACGGGTTTTGGCTCAAATGTTGATGTTCAGAGTACTTGCAATACATGTCCGAGTCAGATTCTCATGCAAACCCATCGGTGTAATAAGCATATGTCAAAATGTCTATGAGGCTGCTGCCTGCGGTCAGAATAGGGCCTGTTCAGTGGAATAATTGACCACAATGACCGTAGCCCAAAATACGCTTCAAAACGACCTCGTGGCTACTTACAAGATGTATTGGTCAGCATAAACTTCCTGTATCTATTCCAGAGGCAGATCAGGACGAGGATGAGTATCAGGACAAAGACGAATAAGAAAAGACCAAGGACTATGATGACCCACCAGAAGCTAGCTTCTGTGTACCGAGTGTAGGTCTTCACACCAATGTTGCATAGCTGAAACGGAGAAAATAGAACTGTGAAATTTGCTTGACAGCAAATTTGATGGTCCCTACATCAGAAAATGGAAATTGAATGAAGAAAGGGCAAGGAGGGGTATGACTCTGTGGCACAACAGTCAGGGAGGGGAGGGGCAGAGGCCTGCCTTCAGAGACCAGAGGAAGGGCAAAGTGGTGGAGTCGGAGACGGATCCATCATTCGTGCCTGAACCAAACGAAAAACGAACAAACCAAGGGAAATATCGAAGTTCATCAGTTCAGAATAAAAACCTCCTCAAATTCAGTAACAAAGTCATTTTTTGAAACTATCTAACATTTCAGACCTGGATACAAATATTGACTACTCGATGGTACTGCTTGATTTTGAGGTCATTGAGTAGTTTTCTTGGAATCGTGTGCCAATTGAGTGTGGAAGAAGGTAGATAGATAGAAATAAATAAATAAAAATTTCCTACCTACGCAGTGATATCAAGATGGTCCCTACATTGACAAAGTAGGGACCATAATGATGGAGAATATGGTGACACAGGCTCTCCAGCAGCCCTAAAATCCTTAATTTTTTTACTCTTCCTAAAAATCCCTACCGGTAATTTCAAGCCAATTTTGCTGATTGTCCCTAATTTTCTCTCTTACGGTAATCTGGTGGTGCTTTAATGTCGATGTGACTTGCACCTCTTCGAAGTCCTTGTGTCATGCTGATCATATTGATCAAATCTGGTTACTCTTTGGATTGTAATCCAGGATGCAAAACTAGGTGAGTGATTTCTCTCTCTTTGAGGAGTTGTGACCCAGTAGTGAAGATAGCTGAGGGACACTGCTAGGTGCTCATCTTACTGAAGTCTCTTCAGTACCAGATTTGCAGCACCATGTCATCCCCCCTCCCCACCCACCGATCATTTAAACAATTACATGTACTTAACCCTTTGAAATAGCCACTTTCGTGTGGTGTTCGGTGTCACAATGAGCAAGGACATTAATGTTAAGTTTCTTACATGTATGTGTCTAACTTTACTAATAAAATATTTATAATTTTAGGTATGACCTGGCTCGGTGGTGTGCATACATCGATTTGATTACCACTTTTCAGCATGACACAAAAACTTGCCAGACACATGGACAACTTATCATCCCACAGGCCCGGATCAGGGGGGGGGGGCAATTGCCTTGTAATTTGTCCCTCAGATGCTGGGAAATTCTTCGTTTAGTCGAATGAAATTTGAAATAATTGTGTTCATATCATATTAACAATTAGAAACTTGTACTCACCCCTATTGCGTCGACGCCATATTGATCATACACCTTTTTCAGCGCTGGGTTTTTCAATGACAAGAGAGTTACAGCTTTGGAATACTGGAGGATATCATTGTCCTTTACCATGTGAAAACAAACATCAGTTCTGAAAGAAAGATTCAGATATAGGTCATGGGGCAAAGCTGAAAAAAAGGGCTCTAGAAATGCACTTTTGTTCAACATTTCCTGGAACTATGCAAAAACGTGTTTCTAAAGTAATTTGAGGGTGCTCTTTTCAAAAATGCAATGTTCTGGGCTGTAAAATTGCACATTTACGGGCCAAATACTTGTGAATTAAGTAGAATTACGTATAATGATTTACCGGTAATAAATATACATGTACATACATGATTTAATACATGAAATACGTAGTTTATAACACAACAACGTTTATTTTGGCCTGAAGACCTTTCAGAAACATTTCAGTCATTTTGCTTCGTGCCATCTTTCTGGGAAACGCAATGCGGGCCTGTTCCAGACCTATGATCATTGATGGCAGAACAAGAGCCATCCGACTGAAGCAAGCACAAAGCCTATTAATATATTATCATCAAAACTTACTTCCTGAAATCAAAATCTGCAGCATCTCCAACTGAAAATCTGATCAAATCGATGGTAATTCTGCCTCCAACAACATTACCCACGGCCCTGAAAAAGACACAACATTTAACTCCGGCCACTAGCTGATCGTAAAGCTTTTTGACCAACTCCTCACGGTGAGTGGAATGTTTACATACTACCCTTAAAATACACAAGAAATCAACATTTGAGCCAAAATCCACAGGTAGAGTCTGACTCTACCCGTGGATTTTGGCTCAAATGTTGATTTCTTGACTCAGTTGTTAGCGCCACTTGTGATGAAGTGACCGCTGGGATATGAGCCTACGTAGCTAGTGGCCTACAGGGTTCCTTTAAATTGCAGGTCGACTGCAGCACCCACACACAACATTAATACATCCACTGGTAAATACATGCGTATCGGTATGGTACGGTGAGTAATGTATAACCCTACTTCATGAACTCTTTGTGGAAAGGTCGGACATCATTTGGTGGCTTAGAAAAGATGAACTTCAATCGCTGGCTCTGGTTCAGTACATAGATCTGCAAAGAGCAACGCCAGGGATGAAAGGAGGACAAGCCTCAGGGTTGAACAGGAAAAAATAAGCATACGGGAGAAACCAACTTACCTCGACGCGAGTCCATGTCATAATTTTCTAACTTCTAATAATACCGTAATACTAGCTGATACCCGTGCTACGCACGGGGTGTGCACGGGCATATCCAAGGTCGGATCCGGGGGGGATACACCCCCGAATTTTGTTTAGAAAGGTATCAAGACATTTGCCCCCTGGACATTTGCCCTGCGGACATTTACCCCCTAGGACATCTGCCGCCTGGACATTTGCCCCTCCCCCGGACATTTACCCCGTAGGGCTTCTGCTCCCATAGGACATCTGGCCCCGGACATCTACCCCTGGACATTTACCCCGTAGGACATCTGCCCCCAGACATTTACCCCCGTAGGACATGTGCTCCCCTAGGACATCTGGCCCCGGACATCTACCCCTGGACATTTACCCCTGTATGTAGGACATCTACCCCTGGACATTTACCCCTGTATGTAGGACATCTACCCCATAGGACTTCTGCCCCCCCCCGGACATTTACCCCCGTAGGACTTCTGCCCCCCTGGGGGGGGGGGGGGGCTGAGGGCCTAGACCTACTTCAGGCTCTAATATGTAATAGGCCTATTATAGGCTAGGCCTAGCAGTTTAGAATCGCGACTCAGTAATAATATACGGACATGGTTTGGGGTACTTTTACCACGGTTAGCAGGTTATTCATTTCGCCGAGTTTAGTTGCAAAAACGGCTTCAAAATGCAGTATTCACTTCATAAATAAGTTTGAAACCTGGCGCATCGTCTTTGTCACATAGTATAAACGGTGTATGCAGAAAACCGGCTCATTATTCACGGCGGTTTCAGAGGATATGCGTGAAATTTACGCAAATCGCCAATGTATAGGTAAATTAGGTCGCGGTGCATCCGGAAGATGGCGCTTGTGCATGGCGCCAGCGATGAGACCCGTTGCCGGATGAGATTGGCAAAAAATGAATGATAACTTTTTTCCTGTGGCATAGTCGGTTTTAAGACATAGCTGAACATAATCCTCGTATCCGAAACCCCCTCAATACCAAATTTCACGTCATTTGGTCGCGCGGTTTCCGAGGAGATGCTGCCACAAAACCCAGACGTTAAGCGTAATAATATATAGAAGATAGTAGGGGCAGCATAATGATAAATGGAACAGCTTGTACATGTATTATAGGCCTACCTTAGCTGTTCCATCTACCATTATGCTACCCCTACTATATTACGATATTATTCGATCTTTTACAAAATTTTTACGACCTGGACTCGCGTCGAGGTAAGTTGGATTCTCCCGTATATGTACATGTACATGTATTTCTTAGCGATAGACTACTTTTTGGTTAGCTTACGTCACGCAAATATTATGGGCCTCTGTCACCCACTTTCCTCGTCTTCGAACGCGGTTATAACCGCCCATACCCTACAGGGTCGATGAGGGGAAATCAACTCACCAAAACAGTGACAATGGCTTGCCGTCCCCGCTTATCATATGCCCCAATCCTTATTTCGAAGTACCCATTGGTGTAATCAGAGTACGAAGCAATACTAGTCCTGATTTCGCCGGTGGTCATGTCAACCTGGAAGGCACCAGGTGCGCTGCGGGAATTTCCTGCCGACTTGAATTGCATGTTGAGTATCCTATAGGATGTGATCGAATTCTCAGGTGTATCAGGATCATAGGCCTTTGCGTCAATAACGAGGCTGTTGTATGGGGCATTGATCAGCAAACCTGCAATTCGAAGGACATCAATAAAAGAGATACCGATTTATATCTACAACCGTAATTGCAATCAGCAAGCATGGAAGTTTTTGTTCGGTAGGTCCTAATACCAGCCGTACACGGTCAAATTTTCATCAAATTTTCTTAATATGTCAATGCCTGGCTCACATATACATGCGGGTTTATACTCTGAAGCCCTAATAGGCCCTGAATCTGAATTTCCCAAAAAATGGATAAAAAATGTTGACTATGGCGGCCATTACATGTCACCTGGGCTCACATTCATCGCAGAACATTTTAAAAGTCTCTGTGGTGTAGGCCTACTTAATATCTTTTGTTCGATGAAATACAATGTAGATTGTATGCAGATAGTGTAAATGAATGGTTTGTTTAAAAGTTCTCATTGCTTCCTCGCCACTCTTCTTAATGCTATGTTCACACTATCACGAATCACGCCACGATTGAAATCGCGATCTTAATCGTGATGATCGTACATGTCCTATCAGATCTTATCAGATCTTGAGGTCAGTTCGTGGGAATCGTATTGATCGTAAGAAAAATTTTGGACGTTTCAAAAATTTTGCTAGGTTTCTGATTGAAATCGCGATCTTAATCGTGGAGTAATCGTGGTGATCGTACATGTCCTATCAGATCTTATCAGACCTTGAGGTCAGTCTTGGCAATCGTATTGATCGTAGAAAAGTTTAGAACGATTCAAAAGTTTTCTACGATCAACACGATTGTCACGATTGCCGTCACGATTGCCCTCAAGGTGTGATAAGATCTGATAGGATCACCACGATCACTCCACGATTAAGACCACGATTTCAATCGTGGCGCCATTCGTGGCACCTGAAATTGACCAATCGCGACCATGTCGCATCCAAGCGCATCAGAACGTATCGACTCGCATCACCTCGTATCCAAACGTGAAACGTCAGAGAATTAAACAAACATTCCACGATCAGCTACGAATGGTCAATCGTGACGTTCGTAACGGACCGCGCTCTAGTGTGAACATAGCATTAAGAAAGCAAAAAATTCTCCTCCACCATGATGGTCTTCATCACGTTCCACTGACTATTAGTTGCCAGACAGTATAGAAATGATCACTGCTACCACACTACATTTTAAGTCTACAACCAGTCCATAATTTTCATTTCAGCGTCACGGCGTCCTAAACGTAAAGCAAGGAATCCACTGCTGATTTTCTGCGTTGCGACTTGTTTTGCAACCTGCTCACTCTACACGATCGCAAGGAACTGATACCGGTCGCCGACCGATTGCCGACTGAAATTGACCACATCTTCGCCATTGGTGGAAATCACTTCTAGCGAGTCCACTACGGCGATCGAGGGCCCAGTTGCAAAGCAAGTCGCAATGCAAAATCAGCTTGAAAATCAATGTTGGATTCCAAGCTTTTAATCTGATTTTCTCCTTGTATTATTTTGTGACACACCATATTACCTGTGGTAAGAGTCTTGTCTGGTATACGTGCGTATGTTGGACCATTATCGTCCCTGTCCAGGACATCAATGACAACTCCAACTGAACTTGAACTGATTGGCTTTGCTGCACGTCTCGTTCTTGGCTTGTCTGGGTCGGCACTGTACACAGTTACACACATGGTATACTTGGAAATCTTCTCTCGATCCAGCGATGTAGTCGTGTGGATTTCACCAGATCGTAAACCAATTGAGAAATGCTTCTTTTCATTACCGCCTAAAGAATGCACAGGAAATATTCTACGGTGTTACAAATGGAATACATACATGTATTAGTGAGGTTTCGCAAATCTGACGGAACAAGAAGTACGAAATACGAAACTGGACTTCATTTCCATGATCTAATGTATTTCAGGAGATGGTTGGCATCACAAATATCGCCTGCTGCAAAGAGCGTCTTTTAGGGTATGACGTTAGACAGGTACAGTTAATACGCTGTATAGGCCTACTAAACTTTGAAATTTATCTTTCGTTTCCACTTCGTAGCTATGATTAGCGGAAATTTAAAAATTCAAGATGCACCATAACTCTCTCGGTCTTACATGATATGCTAAAAGACGCATTGGCACCAGGGACATTTTGTGGTACTAACCATCTCCAGAAATACATTACCCTGGTAATACAGTTGAATTTCGTATTTCGTACTTCGTGTTTCGTCAGATTTGCGAAACCTCACAAAAGTGACAGAATGGGAATCTAGCATACAGCTGCTTGCATGATTTGTCCAACATTTGATTAGAAGAACATTCCTGAGCAACACAATCCTTTGACCCTACCCAGGCCAACAAATTATAACATCTGAACAGCATGCCAGAAAACTCTTCTCCAGCATTTGTCCAACAAGGTCTTGTTGCTCTGAATGTTGGAAAAAGGTTGGAAAGGAAAGTTTCCAACACTCAAATTTTAACAACACCTTGTAGGATAATGTTTTCTTGTGTCTACAAGGGAACTGAGTGATTTCCAAATGTTGTTGTCTGAATGTTGCATGCTTTAGTTTGTTGGCCAGTGCAAACAGGGTCAAACTATAGTGTTGCTTAGGAATGTTGCTAAAACTTTGGGGAAATGTTGGAAAATTGTTGCCAGCGAACAAGTTTACATGTGCATGTACATATACGTACACCCACGCATGGTAAAATGTTGTTCACACGTTGGGGAAATGTTGGAAAAATTTTGTCAATGAACATGTGCGTATATGTGTGTGTATGTGTACATACATGTTCATGCAGCTGAAGATGAATAACTTCGGTACATATACAGTAGGGCCTACCGGTACTGAAAGGTACAATGATGAACGCCGTGCACGATTGGAAAGACCACATCCTGCCGATATGTAGTTGGGGAAGTGTCTGCCTGATGGCGGCATAAATGATTTGGGATCCCCTTACTTACATGTGAGTTTGTAGAAGACTTCGTTATTCGGAGCGGCATCTGCGTCACAAGCTTTAACTTTCAAGACAAGAGACGGCGGCTTCTCATTTTCGTGAATACTTCCACGTAGTGGGTCTCTTGCCTGTCGAATGATTCAATGCTTCATATTATAATAATGCAGAAGTTGTTTACAAAGTCCGCATCAGAGAAAACGTATACAATGTATGTTCTTTTTCCGCCCCGCATGTACATTAAGATGTACCATGTGAAGTACACGTAAAAGGTGTCCAAGAAACAACTACGAAGTTAACCATTACAAGCCATTCGTGGTTCTTTTTACGGTCAGAGGTCTGTGGGTGGCGGTACCGTACCTTGGTCAAAATATTAGGGGCCGTATTCAAAAAGGGCGTTTAAGACATAGACGCGTGTAACTTCGTCAAATGAAGTGTGTGCATTTAGTGAAGTTACACGCGTCTAAATCTTAATCGCGCGATGATCAGCCTTTTTGAATACGGTCCTAGGTGTTAAAAATCGCTGCTTAGAGGAATTATGAAGTATAACTCCTACAGAATATCACTGCAACCGATCCACACAGAAGCTTAGGCCTACCAAAGTAGTCCTGTTACCACAAAATTCATTCAAATATCAAATATTTCTATGGCATGCAGTGAGACCAGGAGGGCCATACCGACGTACTTACATCATTGTTGCATTTCAAGAAGCTTGGGACGTGATCGTCAATATCAATGAGTCTGACTGTCAACGTTACTGTGGATATGTTTTTCGCTGAATCCGTTACTTTAATTTGTAACTGTAAATGAAACGCAGAAATTTGCTGAATGATACATGTATATTTTCAAAAATGAGCCAGTAGGTTACTATGGCTACTTTGTACACTTCATCCTGAAGAAACCAAGTGTAACATTTGTGAGTGTTTCTGTAGCTCAGTGTTCCCAAACAATAGACGCGGCCTAGAATGGTTATTGTTGGGTTAGTTGCCGCTTAATCCGTCAGGAGGGAAACAATAAGAAAACACAGAAATACGGGGAACACTGATCGACGTTACACCGGTCCTCGTAGCATCGCTCTCTGGCTCGCACGCAAGAGGCCCTGAACAAACCGGCCACGCTCTGTGGAGAATGGCCACGACGCCGAGGTTCCTTTATACTCCCGGCCTATACTCCCTATACTTATTCCACATTGCGTGCATAATTTAAGTCTTTAAATTAGTAGCTTTTAAAAGACGAAGTCAGAGTTTTCGCAGCGTCCGTTTAGCCGTCGACAACATTTACCGAGGATTCTTCCACAGAGTTTTCGCAAAGCCCCCGAAACGCCTACGCGACCGCCAACCCCATTGTTCGATGCCACGAAGAGAGCACTGAACAATAGGATAGATGTTCGCGTCGGCGTTTCGGGGGCTTTGCGAAAAATAGGGAGTTTTCGCAAAGCCCCCGAAACGCCAGCGCGAGCACTAAACCCATTGTTCGATGCCACGAAGAGAGCACTGAACAATAGGATAGATGTTCGCGTTGGCGTTTCGGGGGCTTTGCGAAAACTCTATATTGTTGAAGCCTCCTCGAATTAAAATAGGTGAATCGTCGCTACACATAGTCGTAGACTACGGGCCGTTGCGACAACTCGATAACAAATTTCTTCTCCACATGTCGGCCCAAGGACCAAGGATTAGGATTCCGAGGACGAGGGAGAGGGCTGTCCGCGGCTTTAGACTGAGTATCATGTTGACGACTTACATTATACTGCGGTTGTTTCTCTCGGTCCAGTTTTTCTGCAGTTGTTAACTTTCCAGAAACAGGGTCGATCCTAAATTTGTTATGGTCAGGGTTTCTTGATGTAACAAAGCTGTATCTCAATGCAGAGTCTGGACCGTCCTTATCTGTGGCCTTACACTGCAGTACAAAATAACCTGGTTCGCGCTCCTGAAAAAAACATCAGTGTTTCTGTAAGAGATGCGTCGATGGTCAAGATCTCATCATCTGGTGAGCAAGAAAAATGTGAATTGTTCTTCGATTACCATGTTGGTGTCCTTCGTTTCTTCTGCAAGATGTTGAAAACGTACACGTACAATAACGAATCTCACAAATTTTTGTCCAAGACGAATATATTTGTAACTTTGGTTCCTTATTAAAGGGGGACATCTGAAAGATATTGCCCGGCGGACACTAGTTGTTTTTGTTTTGATTAGCGCACAGCGCCGTCTGTTAATCAACGATGACACTACGATATGGCACAGGCCCCTGGAGAGCTATCAGTGAGTTTAGAACACGTACATAACCAAACGTATCTAAAAAACACAACACGTGTCTAAAAACACAACCCGAGCTCACGAATTCGTGAGCTCGGGGTGTGTTTTTTACAAACTAGTGTTTTCTGATTAACAGACGGCGCTGTGCGCTAATCAAAACAATAACAACTAGTGCCCGCCGGGCAATATCTTTCGGATCTCTCCCTTTAACACTACAGTTCATTCCACTTCCCAGTGGCGCGAGGTTTATCAACGATAGCTCCGCAACGGCTGGGTCAAATTTGACGAAACATACGTCAATCGACTTGTCTTTCTTGCCGGTATCTTTCTGCTATCT